>VWPV01004173.1:0-113224 GCA_013389885.1 Geococcyx californianus
TACTGTGATACTGTGATCTGTTCCACCAGCTCGCCAGGACAGCCAGCAGCCCTGCAGCACTCGGTACCAACAGCCACGGCAAGGAGCAGGGCTGACCCACACTTTACCCACCATCTCCCTCCCGGAGCTGGAGACGATGCAGGAAGCTGGAGAAGCCTGGAGTCAAGGAGTGACGGGTGGTTAAAAAGCAACACAGACTCTAACTGGCAGAAATCCTTCAATCCTTGCAGAGTTTAAAGCAAAGAGGCCTCTGGGGGTTGACAGTGGCCCTTTAAACTGCCATTAAAATATTTTACTGTTTTTTAAAAATCTTTTATTCTAGGCAGAAGCACAATTTCCCCACTTCTTGGCAGGAGAACAGAAAACGAGCAGTGCCTTCTGCCCTCTGAAATCCTTAATCACTGTGATGAGAGGTGGCTGGCAGGAGCCAGAGGGACACTGGGCGCTCGGCACGTGGCTCCTGCCCTGTCCGTGCCCTGACCCGGCCATGCAGCGTCCTCAGGGGGGGTCCCAACATGGGGGTAGGAAGAGGCTCTGCCAGCTCCTTTCCTCCTGAAAGCAGCAGGAGGGATCAGCGTTTGCACATAGCAGCGTTTAGTGCTTGGATGTGGAGTCTGGGGGGTTCACAGACTCCTGCCCCAAACCATAACCCACCCTTAGATCCTCTTCAGACCCCTGTAGCACAGCGATACATGATGTCACGATACACCTGCACCAGCCATGGGGGTTTGAAGGGCACAGCAGAGCAGTAAAACCAATAAGGTTTATTCACATCAGCGAGGAAAATCTTAATTAACCCGGGCTTCTAACGCAGGTCCTTGGGCAAGTGGCCAGGGCTGCAGCTCTGCTGCACGGCAACTTCTCTTGCTGAGCAGGGGCTGCCCTGGGCTCTTCTGCTGCTGGCATGTCCAGGGCTGGGAGAAAGACACCAGTTATGGGATGCTTTCCCTCTAGAGCTTGGCAGAGCCATCTCCTCTGACCAAAAGAAGGATTTGGACACTGCCTGTGCAGGCAACGCATGGTGCATCCCTCTGCCACCTTCTCATGAGCCAGACTTAGTCCCTTCTGTACAGGCAGATGGCTGGGGGTGGACAGAGGCAGTGATCTCCGCTCTCAGACCCCGCTGAGGTGACCAGGCAGCTGCCGCTCCACCAGCCCCTGTCCCAGCCCCCCCCTGCTGCTCCGCATTTGTTTGCCGGCTGCACCTCTGTGATGGATGGCGCTGACATGTTAAATTACTCAGGCTGGATGTCTTCGGAGAGCTGGTGACAGCAATATCGCATTTTCTGATTACCCAGCACTGCGCAGGATGTATAAATACAGGAGTCGGGAGACCCAGTGCAGGTCCCCAGACTGCAGCGGAAACATCTCCTCTGACCCAACACGCAGTGGCAAAGGTCAGGATGGAAACATGAGCCCAGGGCAGAGAAACAACTGCAAGAGATGCGCTTCCACCCCTTCATTCTATCAAGGATTCTGGAATGCATCTTGGCTTTGGGGTTGGGGTTCCCAGAGCCCAGTCAAGGCAGGCTATAAGAGTGCTGATCCTCAGCTGATCCTACCGTGAACCTGGTTTCATGTTTAACTGATCCTAAAGTCTTGCTGAAGCATCTCTGTGAGATGCTGGTGCTTGGGCCAATACCTTCTGCGCCAGCTCTACTGGTTGGCCTTGGTGACAGGCTGCTCATCAAGGTACAGAGCTGAGGATGTTCATGATGGGGCTGAGGATGCTCACAGCAAAAAGCACCCACACGCAGCGGCTGAGGGGGCTGAACAGGGAGAAAACCCAATTAAAGCCAAGCAGCCCTGCCTGCTCAGCACTCCCTTCCTCTTTAAAAGGGGAGAAACCCACTAAGTAACAGGAAAAAAAACCGAAACCCCAAAACATCTTAATCAACACAACTGGCTGCAAAGCAAAATACGCAGCTTAAAAGACAGAGGACAGGGAATCAGCAACTTCACGGTGCTGTGTATCCATAATGCACTGGCAACTCTTTGCATCCCCTTTCCACCCAGTTCACTCCTGCTGTTTAAATTTGAGAAAAAACAAAGCTCCTCCTCCTTGCCCATCTCCCTCTCTGCTCCTGCCCCACTTCCCTGGGGGATCAGGCAGTGGGGCAGGAGGTGGGGGGGGAGACGGGTGAGGAAGGGGAGCTCAAGGAAGATGCTCTGGCTTCTAATCCTGTTTGCAGATTTACAAGCTCGTTAATCCGCTCAAATAGATCACAACTCAGCCACGCGCCAGGGCAGGGCGCTCGTTTGGAGAGTGACATTAATTTAGTGGGGAACAAGGCGGGGTGCCAAGGCAAACACCACTTATTGTGATGTAATTAAAGATGGTAGCATTAACGCTACGTGGGGATGAAGGTAATAAAATCTGGGAATTAGAGGCTCTGTTATCCCCAAAGATTTTTTTGTTAGGCAACAACATGTGGTTTTTTTTTTTAAAGGCATATTTCTGTCATTAAAGAAAAAGCAGACTTGACATTTCAAATCCCTTCCCCAAAGCCAGGAGGTTACAGAGCATCTCAGGGAAGTGAAATGGATGCAAAAGAGATCAAAATTGAGTTAAAATAAAGAAATAAGTATCAAAAGTATCTTTGGATAACTCCTGTTATTCCCTCCAAGCTAGATATCATAATAGAAGTGGGAGCTGGCATCTGTCCCCAGCGGTGGCACCTCTGGGTGACACCAGTGTCCATGCACCCCCTGCCCACAGCCCCAGCCCCACTGCCAATGCAAAAGGATCTTCTGCATCCCGTCCCTCCAGAATGAGGGTCAAATCCTGCACACCACAGCATAAAAAGCCAAGACCTCCCTGCTCGACTGTGTTCACTTCACTCCACCTCCACGCTCACTTGCGCTGTTGCGATGCAGTCGCCTGGGTGTTCAACAACTCCCTCTGCTTCCAGGCTTCCCAATACAAACTAACTCAGGAATCTCCTCTCCTCCTCCCCGGCGCTGTGGCAAGGTCCGTGCACCAAGGGCTGGCAGGGTGATGTGAAGTCATACAATTAGCTAAATGGAAATTTTCAGTTTAATTAATTTGACCCCAAAAAGAGCGCGAGTCAACTGAAAAATCAAACGTGGTTGGAGGAAGGTAAATTAGATGCAGTTCTGCGAAGGAAAAAAAAAAAATACACATTTTCTTTTGAAATGTATCCAGTCAACACAAAAAAACTGATACAAGAGGGGGAAAAAAAGCCCTTTAAAAATGAAGCACTCTCTTCTGGTTCGTCATTGCAGCAGGGGTACACACGCTGGCTTCAGCTGATAAAAATTCCTCCTCATTGATCTTCCCTTTTCCGTCTGCCCAAAACCCCACGCCAGGGTCAGCCCGATGGGTTCCACCGTGGAAAAGAGGGTTCGCACTGATCCCAGATGGCAGCATTTGCACAGGGTTGTGTTTTCATCAAGAACCAGATTACGGAGCTGGATGTGAAGCTGTGAGCTGGATGAGGTGAAAGCTCCTGGGTGAACCCCCCAAAACCCCTTGTCAGAAAACCATGATGCTCTGTGGGCACTGCAGGACAGACAGACAGACCGGGTGAAGTGGGAGGCAGAGGAATCCCAGCAGAAGCAGGAGCCGTGGGTAAAGCCTGGGCTCAGCTCTTCTCCCTAGGGTAATGCTGGGTAACTTATGACAGAGCCAAACCCTCTAAATCACAACTGGCCACAGCCCTGACAAACAGCACATCCCGTCTCAGGCAGCAGGTTCTATTAATCCAGGGTGCTTTTAAAGGCCTGCCCCAGGAGAGGGCACCAGACCCCCTCTCTGCACAAACTGGCCTCCCCCAAGGCCATCTCCCAGCCCTGCACCCCTACATCCCAGCCTTTCACCCACACATCCCTCCCCCAGTCCTTGGGGTGTTTGCACAGGGTGGTCCATCAGTCAAACCCACATCCTCAGTCCCTGCACTGCTGCCTTTCCCCGTGCTGCCCAGGACATCACTTCCCAGTCTAAGCCCCACTCTGACGCCGCTGCATTGGGATGCTCCGGGTACCATCCTGGCTGCATTTTGGGAACCAGTAAAGCCAAAACCTCTCAGATGCAGCATCCTTCCCTCCCACTCTGCCAGCTCTCAGTGGAGATATCGTACTTCCAGCCCACCCCTCCTGTACCTCAGCTCTTATCATCCCTGCTCTCCCTCTATTATTTATAAACTCTAAATGCACTTCACTCAATACAAGTGTTTGGGGAGAAAGTTTCTATGAAAAAGGCATTACGCAGAATAAAGATATACGGTACTGTAAATGGAGAAGGTGGTGTGTTGGATTTTTTTTTTTTCCTAAAGTCGATCTTCTCGGCAAATTCCGACCTTTCCCAGAGCTGTTAGAAACACTTAGTACAGAATCAGATTTAATGACAAGCAATAGGCAGCAGTTTAAATGCACTTAGTGCAGGGAAGCGAAGCAAGGCAAAGCTTATCCCAGCTTTGTTTTCGTTGGGCTAGGGCATCGGGTTGTTTGTTTTCTGGTTTGGTTTATCCCATCCTTCTGGAGGAGCGGCACTCGGAGCCCTTTTGGACTGCAAAGACGAAAATCCTTTTGCTGTGCGCGGTTCCTGCAGGGAGAGCGTTCCAGCTGTAGGGCTCTGATGAGGTTAAGCATTAATTAAATCGAACCGCGAGAAAATAATTACACACATGCATCCGTCAGGCTGGCTTGTCACTACCCAGTAACAAAGTTGGATGCAAACTCCATCAGCGGAACTGTCACACGGCTGTTAAGAGGAAATAAATGCATCCCAAATGGACAATTTCATTTAGGGGGAGGAAAAATAACCCCCACAGATTGCAAAGGATTAATGAGGCGAAAGGTTCGTCGTTGCAATTGGACGGAAAATGCAAACATCCCGAGTTGTGATATCATCGTTTAACCTTAATGTTGGATAACGCTCCAACCACTTGCCCGCAGGAGGGACAATTAACCACAGGCTGTGAAAACTAAACCTCCAGCACGGGAGAGGTGCAGGGAAAGGTGTGGGATGGGGTCTTAGCAGCAGCACCTGGCCACAGCTTTCGCAAGTGAGAAGAAATCTAAATTAAAAGGGGATGAGATGGGTCTGTGTGAGTGAGATGTCTACTGGAGATGCTGGAACTGCTCGCTTTTTGGGGCTGCTCACTGATTTCCAATGATTGAGACCTTAAAATATTTTTTCTAGGGTGTGTTGAAGAGTGTTCCCATAGGTGGAGACACTCGAAGTCACAAGTCGTCTCCTGAAGCCCATGGGGCGCATTATACCTTGGGCAATTAAGGGCAGACCCAGCTCCCCATCATCTCTGAAAGCACACACAGCCATCCATGGAGGAGCTGCTGGGAGGATCAAACACCCAAGGAAACTACAGGAGGCTGGGCACCAGGACCATCAGGACCCATCCTGCTCCCAGTGAAGAAAAGGGAACGGGCATGGCAGCGTCTTCCCAGCTAACATGGGCCCTTCCCACCCAGCCATCCTCTTCACTTCATGGGAGCTGATCTCTGCAGCAAAGGGGTGCAGCGAGACATCCCCATCCATCTTCATCTGGGCGCTCACAGCCCAGGAAGCCAACCCTATCCTGGGCTGCCTCACAAGTGTGGCCAGCAGGTCGAGGTGGGCGATTCTGCCCCTCTGGAGCCCTGCATCCAGCTCTGTGGTCCTCGGCACAGGAAGGACGTGGATCTGTTTGAGCAGGTCCAAAGGAGACCATAAAGTGATCAGAGGGAAGGAACATCTGTGAACACAGGTCAAGAGAGTTGGGGTTGAGTGACCTGGAGAAGAGAAGGCTCCAGGGAGACCTTATTGTAGCTTTTCAATACATTAAGAGGGCTTTTAAGAATGATGGGGACAAACTTTTTAGCAGGGCCTGTTGTGACAGGACAAGGAGTAATGGTTTTAAACAAAAAGAGGGGCGATTCAGACTAGATAAGGAGGAAATTTTTTACAGTGAAGGTGGTGAGGTGCTGATCCAGGCTGCCCAGAGGAATCAGAAGCCCCATCCCTAGAAACATTCAAGGTCAGGTTGAACTGGGCTCTAAGTAACCAGACCTGGTTGAAGATGTACCTGTTCACTTCAGGGGAGGTGGACCGTGTGATCTTCAACCTTCCCTTCCAAGGCAAACCATTCTATGATTCTAAAGTCTTGCAGCACCTTTGGGTCCATTTCAACCAGTTCAGTATCAGAGCAGCTTGAGGTGCCAGTGCCCAGCTCCTCCCCATCACCTGCCCTCACCTGCGCCCTGTCCCTAAAGCCTTTCCCCAGTCCCAGGACATGGGTGTGTGAGAGTGGGGCTGCTGGAACCCTGGCACACTTGAGGGGCACGTCCTATACCACAGAGAGCAAAATAGAGTGACAGGCACAGTGGGGAAGACTGGTGGCCAGGCTGTTGGGATGTTCTCTGGCTCCCACAGTGTCCCTTCCCTGCCAGGAGCACTGGGAGCAGCGCAAGAATCCCAAGGGAGACAATTTGTTTTGCCCAACAAGCATCTGGCCAAGCCTGCTGTAGGGGACCAGCTGGACAGCCCAGCTTTAATTACACTTGGCTGAGGATTGGCTGTGCCACTGCTGTGGCAGGGAGGGAGGGACAGAGGAGACCTCACTGAGCACCACGAGCACATTGCCAAGCGGGTCAAAGCAGCTGGAAGAGAAATTCAGCTCCCCATCCCAAAGAGAGGTGTTGGGCATGAGCTGGTGTCTAGCTCTCCTATGTAGGAAATGTGAATGTGGGCAGAAATAGAGAGCAACAAAGGGCTCTCTTCTCCAGGTATCCACTGAGAGGCCACCGAGAGGCAGAAGGATCCTAGGGGGCAGCAGTGATGGGATGAGGGTTGGGAAGACCTCACCCTCCCTTGGGACATGCTCAGGCACAAAACAGAGATCTGTGGGGAGGCAGGAGAGCTCCAGCCTAGGGAGGTGGGAGACAGAGGATGCTTGTCCCCAGAGATGGGGGACAAGCTGGGCTGGCTCGGGGCCACACTCTGCTCCCAGATGCTCTGCCTGCAGCCAGGCACTGTGTCTCCTCCTAAGTTTGTCTGGGAGGATTAATTGACTTGCTCCATTAGTGACCAAAAAAACCTCTTGCCTTCAGGAAGTTTAGAAGTGAAGTAAAACCCAAAAAAATGAGGCTGGAGCAAGGAGTCACAGAAAATTCACCAGGCATCACTGCAGACCCCAGAGCACCCACACACAGGCAGGCTAAAATCCAGACATGCTATTTGAATAACTACCAGAAAACAAACCAAATAATTTAAACCAGTTAAAGAGTCAGAACATTTTCTTCACACTAAGTGAATAATTTATGGGCAGAGCTATAATAAAAAAAGCCCTCGCCAGGTCTGTATTGCAGGAAAATGTATCCAGAATAAAAGATCACATTTCAGACTCATAAATAAATTAAAAACAAACCCAACAGTAAACAGAAAGAAAACTCTTTCCTTCCTGGTTCCTGGCACTGCCATGGAGGCCTGCAGTGCGCAGGGTAGACCATGGCCAAGGGACGTCCCTGCATCATTCCTAGAGGGACCCAAATTCCTCCTCCTCCTTCCCAGCTGGAAATATGGACCCAAACCCTCTGCACAGCCTTGGCACTCCCTGTTTAACCCACAGTCATTACCGTTTCAAGCAGTGACAGCAATAGGGGTCGCTTTCCCTTGCTGAGAGGCAACACAAGGACCAATCCTGCTCAGGGAGCTGTTCCAGCCACCATCGTCCTGGTGCTCTGGTGTAGCTGGTAGTGGCTACCAAGCCTCCAAATCGAACTCAGCATCCCTCCCTGCCCACTTCTGCATGGTGCAGCCTCCACAGCCACGAAATGCTGCTCCCACCCTCAGAGTGGCCCCTAAATAAACAGTCCAAAAACCCCCAAGCCCTAGGAAAGTGCCAAGAGAGGTCCCAGTGATGTGATTTACAGCCAAAATGAACTTCAACCCTTTCACAAAAATATAAAGTTGCCAAGAAACTGTATTTCACTTTGGTTAACCAGGGCAGTTGGCAGAGACCCTGGACTTGCAGCAGACCTGATAAATCCTTGGGAGGGATGCGAGGTGACACCGCTCCCAAGCGCCTCCACCAGACCATCCAGATGAGGTTGCATGGGCTTTGCCCTTCATCCTTCCCAGCCAAACTCCTCTGGATACGGCCAAAGCCAGGGCACCAGAGAAGCAGGCGGTGATGGTGGCAGCCTACCTCGCGGCCGGCTCCGGCGTTTCCGTCTCCCCACGGACGTGCTGCGCAGTGCAGGCTGGAGCTGCCCGATCTCAATGGGCGTGTTGGTGCGGAAGCTCTCCTTGAACTTCTGCATCAGAGACTCCACTGTCTCCTGCGTCACCTCGGGAGCTGCAACACCAGCAAAGGGACTGTGGTTAAAAGAGGACCGGGCCACCCATTCCCCACTGCCTGTCCAACCCCTTCCTAGCAGAGGACAGCATCATCATGAGCCGAATCCTGGGGCAGGAGATCTGCCCACCAGCGTCACCCGCAGGGACCAACTTAGTGCTTTCCAAATATTACCAAAGCCTTAGAAATTAGAAACTTGTGACTTTAAAAGTGCATTTTTCATGTTGCTTTCTTTCTAACATTTTGGATTATTCCTTGCCTCTTCCCCCATGTGCCATCAGGGCACTTGGAAGCATCATGCCCTTACCCAAGTTATAGACTGAAGGGTTCAAAATACACAGCAATGCGTTCCCCCCTGGGCACTGAGCTGGCTTTGGGTCACATTTATGTAACAGATGAACCTCAAAAACGCTTGGTAGCTTTTGAGGAGTTAGGGACTTCATGGTAGGCAAGTCTGGTGCAACACGTTGATGGGCAGCGCTGGGGTGGGAGCTGGGCAAGTGATGTCCAGCCAGTCCAAGCATGGCCCAAGCTGCAGCAGGAATCCTGGGATCTTCCAGGGGCTGCACTCACACCCAGGCAGCAGCACCCGAGCTCAGGGCACAGCTTGCTGCAGCGCCCCATGGCACATCACAGCTTGCTGATATTTAAACAATTCCCCTCCTTGCTGTCCACATCCCCTGCCCAGTAATGCCAAAACATGCCCTGAGCTGTCCTAGGAAAGTCACCACCCACCCACACAACAGGCAGCGACTGGAAACCATGAGAGCACTCACAAAGAGCAAAGACGAAACACAGGTTCAAAAGGTTTGTCCACAGAGGTCTCCTAGGTTTAACAAACGCTTTGGCCTCTGTCAGCTCCTTGAATAAACTGGTTGGCAGAACATAACCTCTGTCCTGTCTCTTTTTCAAGAGTCATGAAGTCCCTCCAACCAGGTCCCAAAGCTGCCCCTGCCCACAGTGCGCCCTGTGGGGCTGGCAGGGACCACCAGCCCTATAGAGCCACCCCACATCCCACTGGAATAAGGGATGAGTGAACAGTTTGGAGCTCCTCAGCCTGCCAGGAGTTCCAGACCACCCCACCTCATCTCCCAGGTCCAGAGACACATCAGATCTGGAATGGAGCTCCTCAGGCACCTGGTGAGCTTGAGGTGCATATCTGCTCCGGAGTATGGATTCCAATTCTCTTTGCAGAACGTGGAAGGGTGCGTATTAGCGTGAAATGGGATGGTTAGCATGCAGGGCAAGTCATTTGCAATCCTAGACAAGGACTTGACTCAAATGCAGAGCCTGCAGCAGACCCCTCCGACAGCTCCGACCACAGCCAGTCCCACACCAGCCCACAGAGCAGCTGCCCCATTCCTTCTCCCCAAATCCCAAAGGCAATTTCCCCAGCTTCCCAGGGAAAAGAGGCTCTAGACTATCCCTGGGTGCTCTTCTATCTTCACAGGCTGCAGAGCAGGGACCAAAACCTGACAGGGCCACTGGGAGGAGAAGAGCGGTCTGTCTGCTGTGCCCATGGGTGCATCAGGAGGGCTTGGGAGAGGATCCATCACCCAGTGCTGCCACACCAAGCGATGGACAGACAAGGATCCAAATCACTGCCTGCATAAGGTGGGAACCGTTTCACAAGAGCTCCATAGCGGGGTTGGTCTAAGGGACCAGCTACATGAAGTCTTCCAATTTTCCAACACCAGGCTCCTCCAGGCACCACAGACCAAAGGCAGAGCTCTCCAAAGCCCTTCTACATTTATGGAAGGTGCAGTGAGATCCCACGGTGTTGGATGCCCCAAGTAAGCAGCACTGTAGGGCAGAAAAAACAAACCAGGAGTGGGGAAAGGTCTCCAAAGAGCATCCTGTCCTAGTCCTGACAGCATCCATCCAGCCCCAACCTCTTCCAGGGCTCCACAGAGGCTCCAAGGAAGGACGCTGCAGCGGAACTGGTGCAGCTCAGCACCCTGGCACGGTGTTTACAGGGGGAAGCCCGACCCACAGCTCCTTCACCCGGGTGCAAGCCCAGCAAGGCTTCCCCAGGAACAGATGGCAGTTATTGAACCTCGGGGTCGTGCAATATATAACGCATGCAAGCAGAGCGGGGAGCTCGGGAACCGCACGGCTGAGGCTTATTTACTGAAAGAAGGGCAGAAGGAGAGTGCGGGAGGGGAGGAGGAGGGGGCCAAGCCTTCTGCCAGCGTTTGTGGTGAGGTCACAGCTCTCTCGTGGTCCCTGCTTGGCTGATGGGAGTAATCACTGCCGTGATCATACCCCATCTGGTCACCACGCTCAGCACATCCAGAGGCATCTGCTCGTGTGTTCATCAGTGGAGTGAATGCCAAAGGCAGGGGGGAGCATTACCTTTGTGAGGAGAGGGTCCCTGCGATCGCTGGCTGTTTGTGATCACGTTACAAATGCTTAATTCCAGGAATGGGAGCAAAAAGCTGGCACATCTCACAGCTCTGCACAGCTCGTGTGCGCCAGCACATTGTTGGCCTCTCCGTGCCCCTGAGCTCAGGGAGTTTGAGCAATGAAAATAAAACAAAGCAGAAATGAAAAAAAAAAAAACAACCCACAAGGAAAAAGGAAAAGCCGTTGTCGACAAGATCTCAGCAAGCCAAGTTCGACATGGCCAGCATAGAGAAAATCATCGCTGATAAATGAAAAGTAGCTGAGTGTCAACTGAATGAGCATCAGGGGTCAAGGATGAAGGAAGGACCCTTCATGCACTGCCAAGCATGACAAAAGGGATGGAGAAGAAGCCAATGCGCCGTAACATAATGAGGCACGGCACTCACCGAGGCTGCTGGGACCCTGTTGACTACGAGGTTGTCCATCGCATCCATAAAAGAGACATAGTCCACTGCAAATTGTCACCTGGATTTCCTACAGTCAGCCACCTGAGTCTGACAGCTGGGGGTAGGACCCCAGCCCCATGGGCAGCAAACAGAAGCTGACACACATGCACTGCTGTGTCGTGTAGGCACTGCACGCGTGCTCGACATTCCCATCTTCCACAGGGGTTTTAATTGTTCTGAACAGGACAGGAACCCCCACTGCTGCAGGGTTCTGCAAAGCTGTGAACACCCCAGCTCTCCCCTGCAGGACCCATCTGGGCTGCAGATGCCAAATGTGGGCTCAGCTCCTGGCGCTGCCGTGCTACCTGCACACTGCTCTCCTCTTCAGCCCAATGCAGCTGCATCACCAGCACCCAGGCACGACCTCACCCAACGACGGCCGAACACGACGCAGATTTGGAGGCAATAGGACCACCCTTCTCGAGCAGAGCTTGCCAAACCGCCTTCTCTCCCATCCTTGGTTTCCAGGAGAAAAATCCATCAGGGTCATTGAGTTCACATCTTTGTCACCATGTTGAGAGCTTCTCCAGCCTGGCAGAGGTGGTGAGATCCACCCCGAGGTTTGGCACAGATCTCAGTCTCACCCCATCCCTTCAGCAGCATAACAACCCCAGGAACAAGCTGAAGCAGAGGAAGCACGAGGCTCTTCAGCCTCCGCAAAATCAGCTCCCATCTCTGACAGCGATTTCAGGATGCAGCTGAAGGTCACCATACCTTTGTAAAGCACATTGCGCTTTCCCGTCGTACACCTCCCTCCTGTCCACCCCCAGACACTATTTTGAAAGTGATTTGCTCTCCTTATGGCTCCCTTATTCGCTTGCACATCTCCCATAAAAACATTCATACCAATAGCCTTTCTTCCGTCCTTCCTTTTTGCTGGCACAAATTGCATGGGGAAAATATATTGTTTGGCTTAAAAATTAGAAAGACAACAACAAAAAAATCATTAACTGAACAATATGAGCCGCATTTGGGTAAAAATACATTGCAACAGAGATGGGAAGGGACAGCAGTAGCATCCTGCCCTTGCGGGACCCCAACCACAGCTGGGGGAGCCGCATCTTCCGCAGACACATAGGCTGGATATGGGGTCTGTTTTGGGGAGATACCAAAAGGAATATCTCACCAGCTTCAGTGGCCAGGGGAGATTCTCCAAAACACAGATTCTTCAAAATAAAAGATTCTCCAAACCCATCCACTATGTGTACCTGAGAGATGCACTAGTTGCATGCCTCCAGCTCCACTGGTTGCACTTGGATGATGCCTACACCATCCCAGGACATCCTCAAGGGTCCAGGATGAGGAACTGCAAGGGGAGGTTTAGGCTTGACATTAGGAAGAAGTTCTTCACTGAGAGGGTGATTGGCCATTGGAATGCGCTGCCCGGGGAGGTGGTGGAGTCACCGTCCCTGGAGGTGTTTAAGGAGAGATTGGATGAGGCTCTTAGTGCCATGGTGTAACTGACAAGTAGGAGTAGGTGTAGGTGTTGGGTCATAGCTTGGACTCGATCTCAAAGGTCTTTTCCAACCTTATGATACTGTGACACTGTGAACCTCTTTGACTGTGGAACCTGTCTTCTGTCAGCAGAGGCTGGGAAGCTGGGATGGAGCCTGTGGTAATGGAAGTACTCCATAACCCTTGGAAACAAGCCTTCAACCTCACTGAAATATTCTAGGGTCTTGGAGACATGGCCTTGGAGGACCTCAATGGAGCAGCAACAGCTGCTCCAATCACTGGAGAACTTCCCTCAGCCTAAGCTAATGCTCCTGTGGCCCACAGAGATCCTACATCCACCCAGCACCTGGCAGCCCCATTTGATGCTGTACTGGATCCCAGTGGGGCAGGGGAAGGGCAACAGCTTCTCCTCCAACCAGGCTCAATCCCTCACGCTGCCGTTGGGAGAGCTGGATGGCCCCATGGCTTGTTTTTGCAGCTTATTAAAACAGACCCGTGAGGCTTAACCTCTGCAAAGGTGCCAACTTCCCAGAGCCTCCCAGTCTCTGATGCTCATCTTAAAAGTTTTTGGACCCTGGAGACACGATGGCCCCTGCCCTCCTCACACAACATCTGCGCTCCTGCAGCTGCAGGGAGAAGACTGCAGATAGACAACAGCAACTTCTAGCACAGAAGCTGCCCACGCTGGGTATTGAGTAAAACATATTTTTAAAAAATATAGTTTTTTCAGCATCTGATTTTCCCATCTTTCTCTTTGATTTCTGAGTGTTAGAGGCCAAGTTATCGATCCCTCAATGCTACCAGTGGTTAAAATCCTCCCAGAGTTTTGGAGAAAGGAATAATTCGCAGAACAGCTCAAGAGCTGCTTGAGTAAGCGTGCCGCTTCGCTGGAATCAAAGTGCTTCGCTAGAACACATCAAACTCAATCAAGGATTAAATGGAAAGGTTTGGGCACAATTAGAAGTTACGGTTGGTCAAATTTTTACCTCCTGACCTGTGCACACATTTATGATGGCACCCATGGCCACATGTAGGACACAGCTCCCTCGTCTCTTTTCCATGTCCATCTCCTATCTTCTCTCCCCGACTGCTTCCAGTAGTTTTCAAATAATCCCTGAAGGGCAGCGTATTCTCCTGGGAATCACTGATGCTGCCCGGAAAGGTCTAATGCAGCACCACGTCCATAATGCACCATGAAAACATCAGACACGTAGCCCAGTTTAATTGCATTATAATTGTTTCCTCCAAACCAAACTCCTCAGTTTCAATAAGGTCATTTTGATGCTTCTGGATCAATATTTTGGAGATTTCTGGTCTACAAAGTTATTTAAAGAAATCAACTTTCCAATCCTAGTTGGGATGAGCAGAAATTTCACAATACTGGAAGATTTCCATGTGGTGGAAGCCCTGTTTTCTCACCAGCTCTAAATAATGGGTGTTTGTTGCTTTTCGAAGCATTAAATAAGCAACAGTGTTTGTTCAGAAATTGGGATGCAGACTGATTTTTAACAGTGCCACCCTGAAGGTGCTAAGCTCCAGAAATCAGAGTGTTTTACGAGCATAAAATTAGGCAATTACGCTAAGGCCTGCATGATGGGGGTGGTTTGATTTGTACGCTCCAACACGTGGGGATGAAAACACATCTGGAGAGAGCAGTGTCCTGCCATGGAGCATGGTGGATTCAGCAAAGACGTGAGAAACACTGAGAACTTCAGCTCTCCCTCTGTTTCTCGAGCCACTAAAAAACTCTATGGTTTCTCAAGCAAGAGTCTGTCTCCATCAGTCCCTGTCACACGTGGGCACACTGTGTCCTAGAACACCAGGACGCTGCTGGCTGCACTGCACAACCAACTCAGGAGAGAGAGAGATTTAATATATATATATTATATATATATATAAAAAATCAAAACAAAGCACAAATAACCATGCATTCCCATACATCAGGGGACCAAGCACCTCCTGCAATGCATACATCTCCAAGCCATGCTTAGGCGAACCCATCAGAGACAATGATATATGTGGCACCGCGTGCTTTGCCAGAGCTGGCCCCCAGCCCAGCTGCCAGCGCGGCGCGAGGGAGGATCAATCTCTCTCCAAGAAGCTCTTTTACACAGAGGGGTTTTCAGATGCAGCAACAGAGGGCTATGGGAACCCGGGAGCATTTTAAAAACAGACTTATATTGCGTCTCAACTTTTTTTCTTTCTTTTCTCTCTCAACCCTTTTTGTTGAGTTTTAAAATAGAAAATGTGTTATTTTTTAACATAGGTATTAACACATTAAGAGATTAGTATATACATTAATAAATCTCTCGCTATAAAAATAGATTTTCATACGTAAAAGTCTGCTTTTAATTGCAAATGGGAGGGGGAGGGTAGCAGAAGAAGAGCTATAGTTTTATTCGAGATGTCTCCTTTGAAAGAAACTGAACAAATGTACTTTCCTCCTTCATATATTCATGAGATGACTGCTTCCCTACCCTGTTCTCCACCACCCTCAGCTCCGGGCTCGGAGCCAGCACAGTCCTTATCTGGTACGAGGCAGGAAAAAAAAAAAAAACCCTGATAGGATCAGAAGTTTTCAGTAGTTTAACAAATCTGGGGGAAAAAAAGCCTCCGTTGGTTTTTAATAAAGCTTGGAGTGCGTGACGGGGAAGCGGGGATGCCGGGAGAAGCTGGTGGGCAGCGTAACAGGGGATGGAGACCTGCGTTGGCTCAGTGTCCTGCAGTGGGGATGGGGACCTGAGGGAGCACCAGGGCACCCCACAACTCCTCTGCCTACGCACCAGCTCTTGCTTATCCTCTCCATTGCAAAGCTTTGCTGCTCTCCTCTACGTACAGAGATGATATCTGCAGCTCCTGTCCTTGCTGTATCTGGGTGAGATGCTCCTCACACCGGCAGGACCACCAGGAGGAGGCATCCAGAGCCCCCAGGAGTACCCACCCAGCACCGACTGCCCTGCCCTTCCTTCATCCTCTCTCCAGTCACGGCGCTTGATCGCTTCCCAGCTAATTGCCTCCACTCATGTGTGCAAACTAAGCGTTTACTGGAAAATGCCACGGAATGTTAATTTCATTCGGAATTGGGTAATTGCAAAGCGCTTCCATTTTTTTTTTATAGGAAATGAATAAGCATTGTATTAATAACACCGTTTCCAACTCCAACCACAATTGTGGCCCCATTGATGGAGGCTGTGCGTTATTCATCACCCCTCACTTTCTCTGCCATTCCATCTTCCTCCTTTCCCTTCCCCCGCCACGCTCCCAACTTCCCACGCTGGTAATTAAGATAATACAATATAATTATAAACACATCGTGAAAGATCAAATGCATAAAAGCTATGGTCCAAGAGGCCCCACCTCTGCCTCGTACCTTTGCCCGAGAGCATCTTTCAAAAGCAGATGGGTCTCTGTGCTCCCTGGGCAGCTCCCAGCTGGGTTTGACCGTCCCAGGAGCTGTTTATGATTAGGAAACCCCCAGCTCTTCCCTAGGGTTAAAGACTTTTCCAGCACGCTCCTCCCATCACCTACAGGGCATTCATCTCTATCTCTTTCCTCCTTCTGCAAGGAAAAGCCTTTGGCCATGGGATGCTGCCTTCCCCATGTCCCCCTGCCCCAGCACTGAGAGAGTCTTGGCCACTGAAGACTACTTCCCACCTTCTCCCCTCTAATAAAACCTTTAACCCTTTATTTCTGACACCCTGTAACTTTTTTGCTTAGGTAGAGAGGAGCAGAGAAGATGGGCAGACCCTCAGTAGCAGCTAATGCTCCTCAAGTTAGAAAATAATTGAGAAGTTAAATAAGAACACCCTGGAGGAAGCTTCATGATTTGGAGCTAATGGGCACACAGAACAGCCCAGGCTAATGTTGCATGGAGTAGAATTGCTGGCTCGAGAGCACAGTGCTGACCTCCACTGCACATCAACAACTCCACAAGACCAGGGGAAAATCTGTCCCAGGGAGCCGGCTGGGGTGGAGATCCACTGAGGGCAGGAGAAAGCCCCACCTCCGCGTAGCTGAGGAACTTCCAGGAGGAAGAACTTGGAGGCAGCAGCACTTCAGCATATGTAAAACAGGAGGGGTGTGAGTGTGGCAAGTCCCAGCATCCCCAAGGATGGGCACAGGCAGGGAACAGCAACAGCAAACAACAATCACGGGTGGGAAACACAGCACGGTGACCCCTCTTCCAGTCTCAACCACCACCTCCATCCCTGCTCAGCAGCCCAGCGCAGAATGAATTTGCAAGTTGGAAATGAAATTTCCGTTGCCCAACAGGCAAGGTGATACCCTTTTCCCAGTACCAGCAACTCCACACTGCACACTGACGGAGCAACGTCAACCCGGAGAAGTGCAAGCCACCAAAACCTCATGTTTCAATGGGGCCAAGAAGCTTCTGCCATGCACGCGTGGCACAAGTGTCCCCCAAGGATGCTCTTTACAGTAGCAGGCACAAGCACTTCCTACATTGGGAAGCGCACGGGTGCAGGCAGCAGGCAGGAAAGGAGCAACTGAGAGCTGGCTCCTCGGCTCAGGAGAAGACCAGGAGCTGAGGGAGCGCCTGGAGAGCCCAGTCTGTTGCAAGCAATCAGCTTCCAAGCCACACAGGCAAAGCCGCGAGGCCGAGCGTGGCCAGACCCTGTAGGTGAGTCGCAGCAAACGCTGTAACTCAGCAGGGACGTCAGGAAGGACTGATTTGAAACACCTCGTTAATAAGTTTCCTCTCCCAGTGGTCCTTCGGGCAGGTCACTGCCTAATGACAAATGGGGCTGGAAGGTGCCTGCAGACCTAATATCAGCGCAGGTGCCCGGCCTCGATCCATCTTCCTTAGGAACCAGCTGACAAAACTAACAATCTGGGGGCTGTCGCCAGGTAAAACATGACCGAGAGGAAGAGGGCATGCAAAGAGAGCAAGGAGCTGTGGCTGCAGCTACCCTCCTTGCACCCCTCCCCATAAAACATAGAAGCCTGGGGTGGACCAGTGGGGAAAACAACTTGCCCCGCATCAGCCAGTAGAGCCACTGTGCCAGTAAAAGCCAAGGTGAAGAAGTACCAAGAGTTGGGGTTGTTCAGCCTGGAGAAGAGAAGGTTCCAGGGAGACCTTAGAGCAGCTCCCAGTGCTGAAAGGGGCTACAAGAAAGCTGGGGAGGGACTTTTTACAAGGGCATGAGGAGGAAGGGATTTAAATTGGAAAGGGGAAGGTTTAGATTAGGCATTAGGAAGAAATTCTTCACGATGAGGTTGGTGAGACACTGGCACAGGTTGCATCAAGAGAAAAAAAAAAAAATCCATCTAGAAGCTAATCTTGGTCAACAACTGGCCTAAACCCCAGCTACACCTTAAATAATGTAGTGCCTTATCAAACATTCATAGTGATGCACAAAGTGATGAACAACACACGCCTGGCATTTATATAAATATAGTTCCTGATGGCTTGTTTTCCTTGGACAGCCAAAACTTCACAGCTTATCTTCTGTGAGCTTGTGATTTTGCCTGGACGAAAAGCACTTTGGACACCTGGGGAATCAGGGACACTGCACACAAAACTGCCACGACGTCTCCACCAGGCATCAGCAGCTCCACAAAGCCCGACAAAAGCCCACGCTAAAAGAGCTGTTGCTGACTTGAGGAGTCACAAGTCACCCAGCGGTGCCTGGGAGAGAGGATAGCCAAGGGCATTTCTTCTCCGATGGGATGTCACGCGATGTCACGCAATGTCAGGGTGAGACCAGCCCAAGCCTCGCAAAGTGGCGATAAACAAGCGGGATGCCACAAAACCACCATCCCTTTGGGATGCTCAGGAAAACGCTGGCATATTAAAACAGCTCTTTTCTCTTCAATTCCCTATGGCATCATCAGAAGGCACTTTTCCATCTGCTTCTTCCCTCCTGTCTCATGAAATTAGTGAGGTGGGTTATAGCAAAGGCAGAGGGAGAGGAGGAAAACAAGAAAAGCACATCAGGAAGTCCAACCAAGTGCTTTTTTCTCAACAATGGTCCAAGAAGAGCCCTGATCAGCCTGAGATGTTTAAATCACTAAGCACGTGCCAGCACAGCGACTTCCTCAGCCAGGGGGATGCAGGACCAGAAGACACCAGCCCCCAGAGAGCTTCCCCGTCCCTCCTGCCCTGTTGCTGGAGGCAGGAGGCATGTTGGGTATGGATCGCACTCGGGAGACCTCCTGGGCATCCTCCTGTACATCAGTGATGCTGCCTTAGGCTGCTTTTTTGGGAGAGGCAAGGGAGCACATCCTTCAGGCCAAGAGACCATCATTCCCTCCCACCACGTTGATAGGGACAACCCAAATTTAGGATGGAAGCAACCAGTTCAGTATGATGATCAAAACAAACCTAAAACTCCAGCCTGGCAGCTCTCTGTTCAGAGCACAAAAGGCAATTAATATATTAATTATGACTGTGTTTATCTGTCTGGAAAACAAAGATTATGCTGGCAGGTATGGACACTTTCAAATCAACATCAAAGTCAGTGCTGGCACCACTATAAACCCGAGGACCCGATGGTGTGTCTGTTGTAACCTCTGCAAGTGGAGTCCCCGTTCTCTTCTTTAATGCACTCAAAACAGTTGGAATTAAGCATGTTACACATAAAGACATGTTTAATTTCTCTAATAACAAGAGCCACTTACTAAGTATGTGCTTAACTATCTTCCTGAATTGGGACCCAGTTCCTACCTTGTTTGGCCTTTTTTTTTTTTTAAATTTCTTTAAAGCTAAAATTTTCAGCTGGATTTTTCAGCCAGAAATAGAAGTCTGCAAAAGAAAAAAGCCCTGTTTTCTATGGGAAGGCTACGTGGATATACATTTTCAAAGGTCTCTGTAAATTACGCAAGGAGTTGGCAGGGATTACGCTTGGGAAAAGCTGATCACGTACAAAGAGGGTCATGATCCCATCAGGTCACTGGAAAGAAGACAGAGCCTCAAGACACATCAGTTGCCAGCCTGACGTACTGTCCCATTTTAGCCTCCAGCTCCAGCAAACATTAAGTACTCATTTTATTTATTAAAGGCTTAGAAAGCCTCTGGTTAATGCTGGGATTCAGGGTGGCAGTGCAGCTGCCTACCCAAGCGAATGGTGGCTGTAGACAGTGGCTCCCAGCCCTGGTACAGCAGCGTGGGCACCAAGGATGACAAACCCCAGTACAGTAGGGATCACCCAACCAGACATGGAGGATGCTGGGCTGCCAGCTCAGGGATGGTAACATCAGGCTGGTCATCTTGCTCCTGTTGCCCCTGGGCTCTTCATTCTCCATCATGGTGGACACCACCACCCTGTCTATTGCCTCCAACTGACACTCTTATCTCCAAATCTCACCTAAGACACTGCGGAGCTCATGTATTTGTAACAAATAGCAACTCTAGAGGAACAGCTTAACTCCCTGCCCTCTTCTTAGCCCTCCAGGTGTCTCTTTCCTCAAGTCCTGGGAACATGACCTTGGGCTGAAGCGCTGCCTTTCCTCATCTTTGCTGGGATGCAACAGTGATAAGCGAGATGTGCCCAATCAGAACAGCATTAGTTCCCAATCAGCTCCAGCATTAGTTTGTGGCATAGAAAGCTCCCTCTCCTCATGATCAGGACCCTTCCCATGCCTGCCTTTTGCTGTTACCTTAAACCTAAGCCATTTGCCTCCCCTGCCACAACGCCTTCTTGCACAGTTCTCCTGGACCACATCACTCAAAGCAGTTTGGTTGGGAGACTGTTAAGACCACAACCATTTACTTAACGATTCCTCAACGTTTCCTCGTGTTGCCCTGTCTGCTCTCTGGCTTGGCTCCCTTCTCCAACCCACAGATGATGATTGGACCACCAAGTGACATGACCAGGGTTACCAAAGCAGCTGGTGGCAGAGCGGAGCTGGATCTACATCTCTGGGTTCTTGCTAGGTGCCAGCCCATCTTTCAGGCATGCTCAAAAGCCTCTCGCTATCACTATAGAGAAAAGTATCCATGGATTAAGTAAGAGAAACTTCAGAGGTTTACCTAAGTTAACACAGCAGGTGAGAAGAAAGTCCAGGAGATATGAATTCCAGATGACTGCACAACTACACCTTTGATATCCCTACAGTATTAATCATCAGTACCATCGGTAATAAGTCCTGTCTCCTGTCTAGACTTGGGGGCCATACCCAGACTGCAGAGTCTGTGAAGCCAGCACGAAGGCCCGCTTGAAAAGCTCTTTTTTTGAACATGAAAGAAACCGAGAAAATAAAGATGGATCCTTTGTTGCAGGACTGGAATTGCAGATACTCGATTTCTAAGTCTGACATCTATTTTCTGAGCAGTTTTCACCAGGCAGAAGTTCTGTTTCTCACTGATCCTTAGATTTGGTTTGGGAAAATCTTCTTGTCAGGGAACTTGTGGGTAACCCCACATTCAGGCTTGCTGGACTTTTATCTGCCTTCATTTATTTAACTCCATTTCTGTGCATCCACGTGTTGCATCTGGGGATGCAGCAGTGCTGCCTGTGATGGACTGGGGCCAAATCCCCTCAAACAGCACTTGAAGGGCTCCTGCTGCTGTAGGGTGAAACCATGTTGGCAGAGATGAAAGCCAGGTATAATAAAAGATAAAAGCAAGTTATGAATTCCCAAAGGGCTGGAGCTTGAGGCCATCTGCTCAGGAAAGGCAGGAGTGCAGAAATCATCAGGAGCATGGACTGGAAACTACCCAGAGAATTGAGGACAGAGGCTGTGAGGACACTGACATCACCTGCACAGATTTACCCAACTCCTCTTAATCGCAGGACGCTGTGCACACACGGGGATTGGGGTCAGACATGGGGGCTGGGTAGGACACAGGGGTCTTCTCAGCAAAGCCCAAGAGCCCAGGAACTGCATCCCACACTTGGCACTACACCCCCCCCCATGGGGCATGAAACCCCTACAGACCTTCTGACCACAAGGAGAATGCACAGCCCCCTTCCCACACGAGCACAAAAGGAACCTGTTGGCTAATTAGGACTGCCTGGCTATTGCCTCCTTCCTTGCTCCATTTCACTTTATTATATTAATAAAAAAAAAGAACTACTTTTCTTTTTAAACTGCCTTGAATTTTTCTTCTGTCTGAATCCATCTGGGCTCTGTGCAATGTCACTGGGTCAGTTTGTGCTCCTGCTGCAATTCTAAATTTGTCAGCTTTCCATTTTCTAGGGAGTTGGGGGATTTTTCTTTCTTCCTTTCTCCCCCCTCAAGTCAAAAATGATTTTGCATAACACTAATAATGTTAATGGCCCTGCACAGAGCATCCAGATTACAGCAGCAGCTAGGGAGAAATAAACATCTCATCTTTGCCCTGCTGTTTATCTACCCACAGCAGTGCCTGGTATCAGGTCAGAACCTGTAATTTCATTAACTTTATCACTCAGACACGCTTGTTGCTAGATGTCATTATTCAGCACATTGCTCCCATGCCTTTTTTGCCTTTTTTTTTTTTTTTTTTTGCATTGGGCTTTACTTCAGATGTTCCAGCTTCGCACAGGAGCAGCCCTCCCATCTGCATCCCTGCAGAGCGCTGCCCGAGACTTGGGAGGAAAGTTTAGCTCACAAAACCCTGCTTTGCTTGCACATAAGATGCTGGCACAGGCTGCCCCATCCCTGGAAGTGCTCAAGGCCAGGTTGGATGGGGTCTTGAGCATCCTGACCCAGTGAGAGGTGGCCCTGCCCATGGCAGGGGGCTTGGAATTGGATGGGCTTTCAGGTCCCTTCCAACCCAACCCATTCTATGATTTGCAAAATAGATATTTGTGCTGCTTGACCTTCCAGGAAGGGACTCGTGTGGCCCCCTTTTGCAGGGCTGTGCACAGAGCGGTGCAGCGTGCTTCCCTGCCTGACCCGACGCACTCAGAAGCTCCATGCGGGGAAGAGAAAGCCATACTCTTCTTCGTGGGAAGAGCAAGCGAGCCCAACAGTCACACAGAGCAGGGTGCATGAATCCCAAATGATGGAAAACACTCACTGCCAGCACAACCTGGCACCTGCAAATCAATCACTGCGTGGCACACGGAGGAAAGGAAGCAACGTAGGCAGGTGGAGGGCGAGCCAAAATGCTCCATCTTCATCGGATTTGCCATCCTTGGTAATTAATGCTGGGAAGTGACACTTGAAAGAGCCTCTAGTGACAGCCTCACTGATGATACCGTTTGGAGGCTGCTGACAAGTCCCAGCTGATGTCTTATCACAACTCTACACTGCAAGAGCAGCAGGGAGAGTTTTTCCCTTGGATGCTGATTGACTCCCCAGGACGAGGGCAAACTCCCTGCCCAGCCTTTATGATCGCACCTCAACCTGGTGTCTCCGGGAGCCCGGCACTGGGGAGGAAAGCTGATCTGCCCTCAGCCTAGGGCTGTGCTCCAGCTGTGTTTCCCTTGAAGCACCCGTCTTCAGTCCACCTCTAAAACTGTGCCTGAGCAGAACTGATTTCCAGTCCCTGGGGATTTCCAGGTATGTGGTGTCTGCTCGCACCAACTGTGGTTCCCCCACCCCACCTGCTGCATGCCCGTGGGAATCCTGGCTTCATCTGCTGCTCATGGGGAGATCGAAGCGCCTGTGCGCACAGCACGTCCAGCGCCTCCCAAATCACTGCATTTCACCTGCATGTGCAAAGCTCGCAGCTCATGTATTTGTATTTCTAGTCTAGAAATCCTAGCTCTGAACTGCAGCCACCTCGTGCGGGCTCTGGCCAGCTTCAGCGGAGAGGAGCAACTAGCACACATCACAGCACGACTCCTTAAGCAAAGCCTCATCCAAGAGGGAAAAGTGCCCCTCTGGGAGGAAACACACGCTGAAACAGCACAGTTTGAAAGGATCAGACCAAGCAAGGCACAAATCAGCCTCCATACAAGGTGCAAAACCCCAAAGCACTGCGAGCTGAACTGGTGGGAGCATTTGTGATCATATCTTACGGTGTGGGGTAGCCCTAGCCCTGCAGGCAGCTTGCAGCCCCAGCCTGGGGGGTTTTTCAGTCAGTGTAAATTGTTCTTTACTGCCAATTCCTAAAGCCCTTGGATAGTTTAATATTCTGCCCTAGATCTTGTTTACTATTATGTTTTGAATAGGACTGAAATGCAGTTACTGCTGCCTTCCCCACTCACACAACTCTAAATAATTTATACAAAAGCAAAACAAAGAGAAGAATACGAAAGAATAAAAAAGGTAACTCAGTTACAATATATGAAGGCTTTCATTTGCTCATTTTCATCGAGCAGAGGGTTGGGGAAACATCTCAACACCAGGGGCCAGGAACAACCAGCTGTACACAAAGGGGGATGCCAACAGGGATGCTCAGATCAGCACTCGAGGATGGCAGATGGACCCCTGGGCACCTTCGTGTGGCTTTGAGCAATGATAACCATCACTGTCGTAACAACCTCATTTAAAAGAAGAACGAGTGAAAGCACATTAAGGGTGGAAGACACACAACCTCAGCCACCATTTCCGACCGACTCAGTGCAGGGACCTGCTCTCTAGACATGATGCATCACCTGGGCTCTCCCTGGTTCTGTTGCTCAGAGCTGCAGTCTCCTCATCCCTGTCCTCCAGCACGGCCTCTGTGGGCGCTCCGGCAGGGACCACTCGTCACATGCTCTCAGGAAGAAGGGAAGGACAGCATCACCCCGAGAGCCCCTTCCCTGCACAGAGGGAGCTGGCACATCCCCTCAGTCACTCAGGAATTAGCACTAATGGGCTTTGTTTTTATTGGAATGCATTTTACTTTGCATTGCAGGTGAACAATATTAAACGGCTCCTAATGGCATTTCAATAAGCAGAGGTGAGCGTTGCAGCTTCTGAGAGAGACTTTGAAAATGCAGGCAATCAAGTGTGCATTAACTGAAATACTCTGGGGAAAGCACTGGTCTTCTCTGCACAGGAGGAACGCTCCCCTGAGCCAGGAGTTGTACCCATGTAGTCCACAGTCCCTCCACCTCCAGGCACAGGCTGAGGGGCAGCACCCAGACCCTGCCTGGCCTCTCAACAACAGTTCATCAAGAGCTCCTAAGTGCCTTCTAGTCGCACATTAAGAGACACCACCAGCACCCATGGTTTGGTCTCTCCTCCTCTCCCAGGAGAAGCCATACATGCTGACAGCCAGTAATGAACGCTTCCTTCCTGGAGGTGTTCAAGGCCAGGTTGGATGGGGTCTTGACCAGCCTGATCCGGTGGGAGGTGTCCCTGCCCATGGCAGGGGATTGGGACTTGATGGGTTTTATGGTCCCTTCCAACCCAAAGCATTCTATGATTCTATAGTGGGCCTCCCTGGCTGCTCAGCTGCAGCAGCACTGCCAAGCCCTGTCCATACAGGTCACCTCTGCTCCCAGACACTTGGTACAGCAAGCACCAGGTGCCACCACACCCACTGCAACCACAGAGGACAGTCTGTCCTATCGCATCCAACATTTGTCTACTCGCTGTGCTGATGAGGATCACTTTACCCACAGGGACACTTTCCCATTACATCCTTTCTGAGCTGAGCCAAGCTTTGGGGAGCAGGAACCCCAAAGGGACCAGAGCTCCCCCAAGTCCCAGCACAGCATCTTCAGGGAAGGCACAAAGCATCTGCAGCACCCTGCCTGCTCAGCAACAGCCACCCCAGCCCAGCTCTTTCTGTCCAGCTCCCCACAACTTCCACCAGGGGATTTACACCTTACGACAGCGGCATTATCCAATGTCACAGCTTACAAGCAATCAGCACTATAAGGACAGGCAGAACCCTCACTTATGGGAGTGCACAGGCTTCCTACTCTGCCCTGCAGGTGCTATATCACACTCTACCTGCCTTGCCAAACACCATGGGTGGGTAACGGTTCCCATTTGGGGTCTGTGTCTGTCTGATCCACATAGATTCACCTCCAAGCTTCTTCCCACACCGAGATTTTCTCATCTATCATTCCAAGCCCCACCCAGGGCTCCTGTGCCTTAAATCTACAGCACTGATGACTTTGTTTGTAGATGAGCACAGGATTATTTGTGTGATAGGTCTGAGAACGAAGCACAGGGGATGTTTTGCCACTAGTGGAAAATACAGCCTTATGGAGCAGCTCTCTGAGGAGCATCCAGGCTCCGGCGGCTGGCAGAGCCCCAGCGCACTGCCATGCTGGAACTGATGTCCTAGCAAGGCAATGAACATTTCTGCCACCTAGAGAGTTGAGACTAGCCTGATCGATGCCCATGTGCAGCACTCCCACACAGCAAGAAGTTGGTATGAAACCCAGCAATCTCCTGTTGAGGAGACAGGAGTTCCAGCACTGCTGGAGCAGAAGGAAAGCCTCCTTCGCGCTGCTCTGTACATGGTGCTGCACAAGCCCATGGGAAAAGAGTATTTCCTCTCCTTGAGAAAATTCCAGCTCTGCTTCCCCCTCCAGGCATCCTCAAGCTCACTGGGGGTTTCACCATGGTTTTTGTCACTGTTAGGACCACAAACACCACCAAGTCTAAAAGCAGAGTCATCGTCTCCCCATCTCATCACGCTGGGCAGGCTCATGCTGGAAACAGGAGACCCGTTTCGGAAGAGGATATTGACCAAGGAGGTGGATCAAATCCTATGAACCCACATCTCTGTGCAACTCCCAAGCACACGGCTCACACGCTCCTATGGCACCCAAACTACCAGCAAAGCGCAGACAGGGATTGCTGCGAGACCAGAGCACCTGGTCCTTGGGGCTAGCAATGACAGCTGAGGGCTCAGAGCTATTGTGCCTCAGTTTCCCCAACATCATCCAAATGCGATTTCCCTCTCAGGAAGGGCAGCTCCAGGACAAGGTCTATAAACCACCTCAGAAGACAGCTGAGGACCAAAGCCTAGAGAGCCAAACAATAGCCACGTGGGATATGTACGGATGAGCCACCCTTTCCAGGTGGCACCACACAGGGCAGGCACCACAGTGAAGGACAAGGATAAGGAAAGAGGAGAAAGAAAAGCTGCAAACCTTTCTTCTCGTAGTCAGGCTTCTCCTCCCCACCTCGGCCCAGGCTCTCCAGTGTCCGTGTCACTTGACTGCCAAACTCATCCTCCCTGGCGCTGGGTTCTGCCCGCCGTGGCGTCTCCTCCTCTTCCTCATCCTCATAGTCATCCAGGATGGGAGTCTCACGGATGGGCACTCCAATGACCGAGTTGTGGGCCTGGAGGCGCGAGTTGCGGAAGCTCTCGCGGGCCTGGGGACCCAGCAGCACCGACGGGATGTAGTGGATCTCGTGGGTGGCCTCCGTGCTGGCGCTCTTCTGTGGGATGCGGCGACGCTTGTGCCAGCGCCGCTGGGCATACAGAGCCACCGTGAAGACCAAGAGGAGCAGGAGCAGCGCAATCAGCCCACCCTGCAGAGGAGAGCAAAGGGCATGGGTCAGGAGATGCAGAGGGTACAAGGAGGGGTCAGGAGATGAAGGCAGCACAGGGAAGGATTAGGAGATGCAGAAGATACAGGGAAAGCTCAGGAGATGCAGGGGTGAGGGTCAGGAGATGTTGTGGCCAGCATCCATAGAGCCTCTCCTCTTCCACCCCCAGAGCATTCTTTCAGGAACACTCCACAAACCGCACACAGGTGGGTTCATGGAGCAGCCACCTCTGAAGTGGGACATCACAGGCGGGTGGATCTGGGTGCCAGAGGTGGCCTTTAGCAGAGGAGAGCACGGTGATTTCCCCAGCTCAGCCGTGCCCACTCTCTTAGGGAATGTGCTGTTATCACACACCCTTTGGGTTCCCCAGCCCCCTGGCTCACCCAAACACACAAAGGCTTAAGGTGGGTAAGCACTCTCTCCCACCCTGCAGGAGAAGATAGAAAAGGTGGCACCCAAGTCCCCCTACTTAAGGGAAAACCACCTCATTCAAACTACCCAGCCCCTGATGGGGGAGCAGTGAAGCCTCAGCAGAGACACTTCACACAAACAACGGTGCAACAAATGGCACCAGGCAACCACTGCTCCCCAGGGCACAGTTACCCCAGCTCCATCATTTCTGGTTGTGATTCGCCTACAGTTTAAACCACACTCCAGCTGCAGACCTAGGGGCACATCACAATGTATTCGAGACCAAGACCTTCTGAAAAGCTCTCTTTTCTTCCCCCACTTCCAAATTTATTTGATTCGTCTCTCAACTACATCACCATAAAGGATAAAAAGATCTTTACCTAAACAACTAAGCTTCCTAAATATCTATAGATCCATGGAAGTACCCTTTCCTCCCAAGGCAGTTGGGCTGGGAAGCACCAAAGACAGTCAGCCCTGTCTCTGGCTGCTCTGGAGGTTAAAGCCCTGTGCATGTGCCAGCTCCCATCCTCTTAATCTCCGCAGCACCAGAACAATTTTATCCCGTGGCAGACAAGCAAAGCAGAACACGTAAATCAGGAGTGATGCGAGCAATCCGGGGCTTTGCAGCATGACACAGAATGCTTGACCTGCCCTGGCTCTTCCTTTGGCACAGGGGATGCCACAGCCCAGAACCTTACAGAGCATGCAAAACCAAAGTGGAGATGTGCAAGTATTTCATCTGCATTCGATGCAAAGCACCGTGGCTGCACCCTGAGCGTGGCTCTGACTCGCAAAAGGATCAGCTTTGGGATCATCATCCTTTGGGATGAGCTGGAGATCTCTGCTCCACCAGCTGCTGAGACAACATCGCTCTCTCTGCCCAAGAAAGGCTGAAGACACTCATCCAGCCCCTTAGGTGAGCACTTGCAGGCTCACGGTTTTGATGTGCTCCTTTTTGTCCCTGACCCCACGCTGGCAGCTTCTTGTTTAACCACAGCAACGCATCAGGAGAGCTTCCTGGGGAAAAGGTGAGGGGGAAAAAATGAGTCAAACTTCGGAGGCATTCAAGCCAGCCTCATTTTAATCTATTTTTCATGTTAAATTATCCAACTGAGGGAGCAGGAGAGAGAAAGGGGAAGGAAGGGATAATATGAGAAATGTTTTATTTGACAATGTGTCATTCGGAAACTGATTATTTCTGTCTCTGAGCTTTTTAATATTCCCAAACAATGGCCGAGCCGCGCGGGGATTTGATATTCTAAGGCTGGATTTATAATACTCTGTTCTGCAGTGATAAGAACACGGGCCTTTAATCCTCTGAGCTGTGAACATGCATATTCTCCCACGTAATGTCCTTTCTGCCGTGCTCTCGCATGCCCCGCGCTGGCCAAGCAGAAGCCACAGGACACTGGAGGGTTGCTGAGACCCATAAGAGGGGAGGAGGGATGCAAGGAGGAAGAGGAAGAAGGAGAAGAGGCCTGGTGGGGACAGCCCATGGCATGAGAGCAAATCTCAGCTGAAGCTGGAAAACAGAAAGTGTGGGACCTCCTCGAAGCACCAAATGAAAAATCAATGGAGAAGCCACCTCAAAGCCCAAGAGATTGGGTTCTCATATAAATTATGAAGGCTGCCAAGCTGCCGACCTGGAGGGCAATCACTGAGCATCTGTCCAAGATGCCAAACAATTTCTGAGCAGCAAGAGGATGCATGTGTTTTTTCAGAGGCAAGCTGACACCCTTCTCTACAAGAACACTGAAAGATGGGAGAGACTTGATGTAAGGTCTGGACACACTTCGTTGCAACAGGCTGTGGCCTTTCCCTGACTCTGCCTGGTCAGCTCTGCGCCCCATAGTGTGGTGGCCATGGCATAGGTCCCCGCAGGAATGCTCCAGCCCTGCAGCTTTGCACAACCACAGGGACACAGCCCCAGCACTACGAAAGCAACTACTGGTCTGCCAGTCACCACACCAAAAAGGGCTGAAGTCCCAGAAGAAGGTCCTAGGCTGGAAGAGAACATAGAATTATAAGATGGTTTGGGTCGGAAGGGATCTTAAAGCCCACCCAGTTCCACTCCCCTGCCATGGACACCTCTCACCAGATCAAGGCTCCTCAAGGCCACATCCAACCTGGCCTTGAACACTTCCACAGATGGCACGTCCACAACTTCCCTGGACAACCGGTTCCAGCGCCTCACTGCCCTCATTGTGAAGAACTTCTTCCTAATGCCACGATGGGGCCAGGCAACCCTTTTTCTCCAAAGCATCCTTTCAGCAGGTGAAAGCAAAATCTGTGCAAACCAGCACAGAATCCGGCCTGGTGCTAACCTGAACCCCTTCTTCTGCTTCCCCTGAACATTTGTACGAGGTTTTGCCCCATGGGAAAAAGTATCCCTATTTCTTTTCTGGCTTTGAAGCTACTGTTGCTCCTTCACAACACCCGTAACCACCACCATAACACCCATAACCAACAATTATCTCACATTGTGCTGACCACCAACCTCATCGCTACCTGCCTGCGGCTGGGTGGCACGCGGCTCTCTCAGCCTGGGGTCCTGGCTCCAAGGACAGTCCCCCCAAGATGACCAGGCTCTACCCAGCCCAAACCCTACACAAAGACCCTCTCATCGCATCCTGCAGCTTTTTAGACAACAACAAAAAAAATGTCTTCACTGAAAGGGTTCTGAGGCACTGGAGCAGCTGTCCAGGGAGGTGGTGGAGTCTCAATCCTTGGAGATGTTTAAAAGATGGGTGGATGAGGTGCTCAAGGATCTGGTTTANAATGCTCCAGCCCTGCAGCTTTGCACAACCACAGGGACACAGCCCCAGCACTACGAAAGCAACTACTGGTCTGCCAGTCACCACACCAAAAAGGGCTGAAGTCCCAGAAGAAGGTCCTAGGCTGGAAGAGAACATAGAATTATAAGATGGTTTGGGTCAGAAGGGATCTTAAAGCCCACCCAGTTCCACTCCCCTGCCATGGACACCTCTCACCAGATCAAGGCTCCTCAAGGCCACATCCAACCTGGCCTTGAACACTTCCACAGATGGCACGTCCACAACTTCCCTGGGCAACCGGTTCCAGCGCCTCACTGCCCTCATTGTGAAGAACTTCTTCCTAATGCCACGATGGGGCCAGGCAACCCTTTTTCTCCAAAGCATCCTTTCAGCAGGTGAAAGCAAAATCTGTGCAAACCAGCACAGAATCCGGCCTGGTGCTAACCTGAACCCCTTCTTCTGCTTCCCCTGAACATTTGTACGAGGTTTTGCCCCATGGGAAAAAGTATCCCTATTTCTTTTCTGGCTTTGAAGCTACTGTTGCTCCTTCACAACACCCGTAACCACCACCATAACACCCATAACCAACAATTATCTCACATTGTGCTGACCACCAACCTCATCGCTACCTGCCTGCGGCTGGGTGGCACGCGGCTCTCTCAGCCTGGGGTCCTGGCTCCAAGGACAGTCCCCCCAAGATGACCAGGCTCTACCCAGCCCAAACCCTACACAAAGACCCTCTCATCGCATCCTGCAGCTTTTTAGACAACAACAACAAAAATGTCTTCACTGAAAGGGTTCTGAGGCACTGGAGCAGCTGTCCAGGGAGGTGGTGGAGTCTCAATCCTTGGAGATGTTTAAAAGATGGGTGGATGAGGTGCTCAAGGATCTGGTTTAGTAGTGGACAGGGATGGTCGGATTTGATGATCTCAAAGGTCTTTCCCAAGCAAGCGACTCTGATTCGGAGAGCTGGGGTGAGCAGCCCCCCCCAAGCATCACAGGGCACTGCATCATCCCAGTGGGCAAACCACTGTTAACAAACAGGTAGCAGCAATAACCACACACAATCCCCAGAGCTCTTCACGCTGTGTACTTTTACCTTTCTTTGCTTTTTGGCCGTGAAGGTAATTAAACACTAGAACAACTTACCAAGGGTTGTAGTGGATTATCCATCACTGTCAATTTCTTCTTTTTTTTTTTTTTTTTTTTTAAATCAAGCCTCAATGCTTTTAGAAAAGTTATACTTCATTTCAAATGAGAAATAGAAGCTTTAGGGTGTTCTTGTGCCCTGTGCAGCACTGGAGGGCAGAGCAAACAACCCCACAGCCCCTTCTGGTCTTGCACTCCCCTGATTTTGTTTTTCCCATATTTCAGCCCTAGAGCACCTTACCTNCTCTCACCAGATCAAGGCTCCTCAAGGCCACATCCAACCTGGCCTTGACCACTTCCACAGATGGCACGTCCACAACTTCCCTGGGCAACCGGTTCCAGCGCCTCACTGCCCTCATTGTGAAGAACTTCTTCCTAATGCCACGATGGGGCCAGGCAACCCTTTTTCTCCAAAGCATCCTTTCAGCAGGTGAAAGCAAAATCTGTGCAAACCAGCACAGAATCCGGCCTGGTGCTAACCTGAACCCCTTCTTCTGCTTCCCCTGAACATTTGTACGAGGTTTTGCCCCATGGGAAAAAGTATCCCTATTTCTTTTCTGGCTTTGAAGCTACTGTTGCTCCTTCACAACACCCGTAACCACCACCATAACACCCATAACCAACAATTATCTCACATTGTGCTGACCACCAACCTCATCGCTACCTGCCTGCGGCTGGGTGGCACGCGGCTCTCTCAGCCTGGGGTCCTGGCTCCAAGGACAGTCCCCCCAAGATGACCAGGCTCTACCCAGCCCAAACCCTACACAAAGACCCTCTCATCGCATCCTGCAGCTTTTTAGACAACAACAAAAAAAATGTCTTCACTGAAAGGGTTCTGAGGCACTGGAGCAGCTGTCCAGGGAGGTGGTGGAGTCTCAATCCTTGGAGATGTTTAAAAGATGGGTGGATGAGGTGCTCAAGGATCTGGTTTAGTAGTGGACAGGGATGGTTGGATTTGATGATCTCAAAGGTCTTTCCCAAGCAAGCGACTCTGATTCGGAGAGCTGGGGTGAGCAGCCCCCCCCAAGCATCACAGGGCACTGCATCATCCCAGTGGGCAAACCACTGTTAACAAACAGGTAGCAGCAATAACCACACACAATCCCCAGAGCTCTTCACGCTGTGTACTTTTACCTTTCTTTGCTTTTTGGCCGTGAAGGTAATTAAACACTAGAACAACTTACCAAGGGTTGTAGTGGATTATCCATCACTGTCAATTTCTTCTTTTTTTTTTTTTTTTTTTTTAAATCAAGCCTCAATGCTTTTAGAAAAGTTATACTTCATTTCAAATGAGAAATAGAAGCTTTAGGGTGTTCTTGTGCCCTGTGCAGCACTGGAGGGCAGAGCAAACAACCCCACAGCCCCTTCTGGTCTTGCACTCCCCTGATTTTGTTTTTCCCATATTTCAGCCCTAGAGCACCTTACCTCTCTTGCAAGCATTTCATCCCTTCCCAAGCCAACCCCGGTGCAGAAAGCACCATCAGACTATGGACACAAGAAAGCAGGTAAGGCAAGTCCACCTAACGGCACAAAGAGGAAGATGCCACCAGCACGGACCAAACCTCAGACAGGCACAGCTCTGTACACAAACCTCTCCTGGCTCACCTCTGCCATTGCCAAGGGCTATAATAAAGCAGCACTCAATGAGCCAGCATAGAAAACATTTGCAATAGGTTTTGGCCATGCTGTAATTTGAGTTAACACATTTTTAATTAATTGAACTGCAGGTGATGGCCAATGGTGGCACGGAGACCCTATTAATGCTGCTTACTCTGAGGCAGAGATCCTCCAAGGCCATGTCCCAGAGGGACCCACAACCACAGCTGTTATCATCCACGTGAGTCGTTACAACAAGGTCTGTTAATCAGCAATCAATCCTCTTGGCCAAACTCAGAGAAGACATCCACTGGTGTCCAGACTGGCTGAGGAGACCCACGTTTGTCCATCCTTTTCCTCCAAGCTCCACCAGTAGGTCCCTTTGCCAGGCCAGACCCCACGCCAGGATGCCCATGTCCACACCCCAACCAAGCTATGATCGGGACAACTTTGGAAGATAAATACTACAATTAACATGCTGGGATGCGTGGCATCTGCCTCTTCCCTTTCCAGATCAAACCTCTGCACCGCATCAGCTTCTCCCCAGGACTCTGCCTTATTGCTCTTTCCCTCTTTGCTACACCTCTTAATTTAAATATTTCTCCTGCAAATCCTAATTAACATGCTGTTTGCACCTTCTTTCAGATCATTAACGATGAAAAATAAGGCTGATCTCTGCAGATACCTCTCGGAGTCTTCCCTCTCCTGCACGCTGCCATTTATCACGACCTCCTCTGCACCCTGCTGCTTCCTCGCCCTCCTGGGGCACAGGATGGACCCGCATGCCACACACAGTCCCTCTGGCTTTAAAGAAACAGCAGGGCAGAGGAAGGATGTTAAACGGGGTGTTCTTGCCTACAGCAGGGATAACACCAGCCTCTGGCTGTCACCCTCATAATGAGATGGTTTGGGCTGTTCCTCGCAGAATCAAGGTGTCTGCTCCCACGACACCTGTCTGCCTCAATCCTGTCTCTCTCACTTTCATACGCATTGGGTCATCACAACCAAGCCTAAAAACAGCAGAAGAGGTCCCAGAAATACCAGTATCCCTTCAACTTCATTATAAAAGGAGATGGGCAGAAGAACGAGGCCCCAGATCACCCCATCCACCACTGCACATCACACACGAGGTGTGACCGGAGCAAGGCACACAAGGAGGGAGAAGAGAGGAGAGGAACAGGTTTTCAGGAAACAGGCTTTGTAAGAAGCAGTCCCATCTCCTACAAGAGGCAAGCAGGTCTCAGAGATGGAGCAGCAGCACCTGGAGTTCAGGAAGGTGCTGGATCCTGCCTAGGGAGATGCTCATGCAGGCACAGACCTGACCAAGCCTGCTCAGTCTGACACAGCCTCTGCCAACAGGAGGGAAGTGCCAATGCACACCAGGGCTGGAAGGCTGCTTGCTCTCTTCCTTCATCCGCGGTGAACGGCACAAGAAGTTGAGAACTTGAACTGCAGTTAGGATTGCCCAAGAAGAAACAACTCCGAGAAGCATGATGCTCCTGGGAGAGCCGGCACATTCCAGTAGCTGGTGGTCACCTGACCAAAAGGAGCAGCAGTGCTGGCACACCTTGGGGATGCAGAATCTTTCCAACAGTCCCTCTCCAGCTGCCCCTCCTGAGAGTAGGCAGCTTCTCCCTGGAGAACGCATTGCCCACCCTTGTCCATGAATCACAACCACCATCAGAGCACACCCCCACACACAGCGTGCGGGCGTCAGTAAACGAACCCAAGAGCAGAGCAGCATAAAGCAGGGAAACTGAGGCAGAGCATGAGAATGAGACCAAGGACAGACAGCAAGCTCGCATGAAGATTAGTGAGGAAGAGATGAGCACCAGGATAAAGAAAAAATAACAATGCAGAAAGATCCGGCTCTGGTCTTGCACTCAAAAAAAAACTTGACCCCACTTCTCCATAAAAGACAGCAATGATACTGGGCAAATTATTAAAAAAAATACAGCATTTTCTCTCTGTATGCCTGAAATCCCCATTCGAGCACCGCTTCACCAAGGTGCTTAACCACACACTTCACTTTAAATATGTGTTTAATTCCCATTACAGTCCATGAGACTGATGCACACGCCTCAGCGCTTTGCTGAGCAGGGATAGCTGCTTGAATTGTGGCCTGAAGAGAGCTGTATTATGCCTTTTTTTCCTCCTCCTTTCACAGCTCTGACAATATCACCAAGCCCCAGCGATGATAAGACACTGTCTTCTGTTGTTATTACAACCGTGTCACCTAAACGTGGCTCAGAGCCAACAGCACCTATGAACCTGCACCTCCATGAGGGCAAGGGAACACAGGATGTGGTCCAGGGGGTTTAAAAGGAAGGATTCCCACAAGATCCTTCCATCAGTCCCATGCAGATCCACCTCACGCCGCTGCTCCGCTTGCCATGCTGTACGTACACGCATGGGGCGTAAATTTAATAGCACATACAGTCCTGTAAAGTATAACGCACGCACAAGAGAGGAGAGTTACAGTTGCTGTGGGAACCATAACTTTAAAATCTGACTCTTCTGCATTAAAAAATATAACGAGTCAGACAAAAAAAAAGAGTCACACTTCCATGTAATTTTATTTTTTTTTTAAAGCCATGCTGAATTTTATTTTGCTATTTCATCCAGGAAGGGAAACAAAAAGAAGGAGAGAACCTGCCAATCAGGCTTTCTGCGCCGCTCAGACATGCAATGTGATGTTCCAGTAAATGTTTATTTGAATGGTCTCCCAGACACCAGCTGGATGCAAGCACCAAAATACACAAACCTCAATCACACCAAACATGCCTGCATATCCCGTACTGCACATCGCTAGGATAACAATTCAAAATGACTCCTAATCCATTTTTATGATGTAAAAAAAAAAAAAAGGCACTTATTTGCAGTGAACTGAAAGGGGAGGGCTGGAGGTGATGTTATTAAGCACCTGATTGCTCTCTCTTTTTAAAGCCAGAGCGCAGATTGCATAAATTGTGATTTTAATGCCCGCTAAACGGTTCACCTAAATGGGCTGACCTGCTAACCCAGAGCTTGCCCTCAGAGAGGGAGGGTTTTTAAATGCATAAGATCTCATGCATTCACACTGCTGCTTCCCTAATGTGGGCAGGCTGGCTGAGTGCAGAGCTGAGCCAAAACCAAGAGCTGTTGCTTTTTTGCTCCCAGGAGTTTCAGTTAGCGAGCCCCATCTCTCCTCCCCACTGAACCTGCTGGAGATACCTCCACGTGTTCCTCCTGCTTGGCTCATTTACACCCGGTACCCAAATGGTGTTTTAGCTGCATTCCAAAGGGGAGGAAAAATCCCTTCGAGTTAATAACAAACCACCTGGCTTCTAAATAAAAGAAGCCACATCCAGTCAGTGTCTCCCATCACGTAAGGTCACGCGAGGAAGGGCTGCCACGCATTGCAGTGCCCACGCCACGCCAACACAAAGTGCCTCACAGTTAAAACCAGGGATGAAGGGAAGTCCCTCAAAACCAACAAGCACAGAGCCACCACATCCTTCTCTGCACCGTCTTTAGAGCAGAGCCCACCATCTGCAGGGACCCAGGGCAGGTGAGGAGCATCCCACAGCTGGTAGAGCTGTCCCATAGCCACATCCCAGTGAAGGCAGCCTCTGTCAGTGGAAGAGGTAACAGGAATCCACCCAATATCAAGGAGGAGAACCAAAGAGACCATCTGTGACCCTAACACCTTCCCACGTGAAAGAGAAGAGCAATGAAGCCCTCCAAGAAGTCAACGGTAACAGCAGCCTGACCATGCCTGCCTTGCCCACAGGAAACGGGGAGCACATCCCTGCCCCACCTTCCCTCCCTCCAGGGGCCTCATCTTAGAGCAGATACCGACACTTGGGGGACCCTCTTCACCAGACCCCCCTCCAACAGACCTGCAGATGGGCACCTTCCACCCACACACCCCTGGGTAGGGACAGTTGGTGCCACAGAAGTCTGGGTTCACCTCGCCCTGCGCTTCACTCCTCCAATTTCAGGGACAGAAGTGTTGCCTACAGGCACACCTCACGCTTTCCAGACTCTGGCACTAAGCTGCAGACGAGGCTCTGCCCATGTCCCATCAAGAAGCAGAGCATTAGGCTTGGCAGTGCTGTTCAAGCCACACCACTGTGATTTTCTGGAGCCATTCATGCTTCACCTACTGCCCAGCGGAGGCCACAAACACCTACACAGCTTCTGCCCAAGCTGGCACCTTCACCTCCAGAAAATTATGCAGAATATTCATTTTAGTACCTGATGGAGAAGCCAACCTGCTGATCAATTTGTCCCAGCAGACACAGAATTTATCACAGCAAGAGGCAAGTGGAAATGGGACAACAAAGGAGGGAGGCAGTTAAACACACCAACTGAAAAAAGGGATAAAACTCAGAAGCTGCCCCTCTTTTAGGAGCCTCTCCATCAACCCTAGGATGATTTCACACCATCTTAGTGACCACCCACAAACCTTGGCATCTCCACCTGTATAAACACGGTGCAGGTCCTACCTTTGCTCCCGCCCTGTGTTTCTCTGCTTTGTTTGTCCCAGCGCACGTGTACGCAGCTTACCTGTGCAGCACTTGGGCATCACCTGGGGCCTCCAGCACCAATTACCATGGGCTCCCCCCCCCAAAATGACACCCAGCTACTTCTCACCCTTCCACACAAAGGTTCAACAAATGTTAAAGCAAGGTCTCAAATTATGAGGATTATTACAACATCTACCAGCAGAGCATTTGCTAGCAAGCGATGAAATATAATTAAAAGTAAAGAACACTTGTCAGATAAATGAGTAACATGTTCTGCTGTTGCAAAAGTACCTTTCTTGTTTTTTTAATAATTGTGTTTATCCGCTTCCTCGCTACTTTACAAAAAATGCAGTTAATTCTCAGTGGATCTCACAACCATTAGTGCGAATTAATGCGGTTGCCACTGTATATTCTGCATATATTAAAAAAAAATTAATCTAATAAGAGATGCACATCTCCGGATGAGGGAACATGAACACAATTCACATGGTGCCTCCAGCTTCCAAGTGCTGGTGAGCGACACAGACAACATCTTTGCTGCTTAGCTTCAGCAGGCAGCTTTTAGGGGCTGCCAGATCTTGGAGAGTTGTCCAGAAAAGGTGGCAAAACAGAAAAAATTCCCCCCAACATTAAGAAATGGGGTCTTTGGTGCAGCCCAGCATCTCCAAGCCTCATCAATGACTCAGTTCTTTTCTGCATTTGCGTGCTGCTGCTCTGTACAGGGTGAAGAGCCCAAAGCCCACCATCTGCAGGGACCCAGGGTGAGGGACTGGAAGAAGGGCTTAGAGTTTATTTATGGACATCTACAAGCAATTTATGGAGTGAGGAGCTGACGGAAAGGTGCCATTGTGAGTGCAGGAAGGGAGGAAAAGAGCTCTTTCTGTTGATGGTGGGTTTTTTAAAAGGGTTTATTAGTGACCCCGTAGCTGGCAGCTGCTTTGGGAACAATCCAGTCTATTTTGTAAGAAAACCCTCCTTACCATATTTAAAGGGCAAATATTTCAACATAACTAATGTCTTTCTGAAAAGCAGCAACAAACACAAAACACCGCTTTCCAGGGAGAGAGGGAATGTATTCAAGCCCAAGGATAAAAGCTCTGCGTACGCATCTACTGAGTGTTTGGTATCCGACGGTACTTTGCAACCCTGGTGGTGTAACTCACACTACAGGAGACACACGCCACAACCCCCCATATCCCATAGAACTTCCACTGATACCTGGGGCATTGAAAATCAGAAAGGAAAAAACAACAAACAAAGCCCAAAGCATTAAAACAAACAAACAAACCACAAAAACACCCCTACCTATCCCCCCAAAATGTAATCAGTTTGCACATACAGCTGTTTTACCATTCGGCAACACCTGGACAGGCTGGAGAGCTGGGCAGAGAATAACCCCACGAAGTTCAATAAAAGCAAGTGCAGAGTCCTGCACCTTCAGGAGGAACAACTTCCTGCACTGGTCCAGGTGAGCAGCTGACCCACTGGAAAGCAGCTCTGTGGAGAAAGACTTGGAATTAGGTGGACAACAAGCTGACAATGAGCCAGCAATGTGCCCTTGTGGCCAAGGCGGCCAGTGGTATCCTAGGGTGCATTAAGAAGATCATGGCCAACAGGGTGAGAGAGGTTCTCCTCCTCCCTCTACTTGGTCCTAGGGAGGTCCCAGCTGGAGTCCTGTGTCCAATTCTGGGCTTCCTGGTTCCAGAAAAACAAGAAACTACTGGAGAGAGTCCAATGGAGGCCACAGAGATAAGGGGACTGGAGCATCTCCAGGAGGAAAGGCTGTCTGAGCATGGCCTGTTCAGCCTGGAGAGGACAGAGTGGACCTTATCAATGTTTATCAGTATCTAAGGGGCAGGCATCAAGAGGATGGGGCCAGGCTATTCTCAGCGATGCACAGAAACAAGACAAGGGGGAATGAGCATGGAACAAGTTCCACATGAACACAAGGAAAAACTTCTTTACTGTGAAGGTGATGGAGCGCTGGCACAGGCTGCCCAGGGAGGGGGTGGACTCTCCTTCTCTGGAGACATTCAAACCCACCTGGGTGCACTCCTGTGCCACCTGCTCAAGGTGAGCCTGCTTTAGCAGGAGGGCTGGACTGGATGAGCTCCAGACGTCCCTTCCAGCCATGACCATTCTCTATGATTTGCAATTTGAGAAACGCACTGCACACCCCTTCCCCCCCAGTGCAGCACAGAGCACGCAGACCCGAGACTTTGATTTAAAGAAAAGATCAAAAAGCTCAGCTAGTCCACAAACCCTTTCCTTTCCCAAAACATCACAGCTATTCCCACCGGGTTATTAAGAGCCTGGTTAAGTACAGCACTTAAGCATATGCTTAACTCCCATTAACCTCACCAAGACCATGCACATACATAAAACTTCTCAGGTGTTTCAGGGCTTTTTTGCCTTCCTGAGCAAGAGCACAGATGATCTTGTTCCCCAGCCCTCGGTGTGATGCCTCCGAACAACCCTGGGGCTCAGCACAGTGGAAAAGCAAATCTATGAGGGGAGTTTTCCAGCTACACTGTTGATTACACCCCACGTCAGACCACACAAAGCTGTCTCTCCAAACCCCTGCTCCTTCGCCCAGTCCTCTTGCTGTATTGATCGAAAGCTGAGAGTATAAAAGGATGGGAACGCACCAGCTTTGTTTAGCTGGCTTGTTTTCAAGAGTGCTTTGAAGGGGACAAGGCCAGTAGTCTCCTTGCCTGGGGGAGAGAGGGGACAGAGACACAGGTGATGAGCGCAGGGCTTCCTGCTGCTAGGCTGGGACAGGAAAACCCAAGTTTGCATGTGCCAAGGGGCCCTTGGCACCTCCAGGTTGCAGCTGGCACAGGCTCAGCTCTGGAGAGCTCTGCATACCCAGGGGACAGTCCCCATCCCAAAACACTTGCGGGTCCAGGCACCTGGAACTGAAGTCCTTTTTCACTCTGTATGGATACAGGGCACCGGAGACAAGGGGAGCAGAGCGAAGGATGAAGCAGAAACCAGGGCTCCCACCTACGTCTCTCCCCTGCAGGATGTTACAGGAAGGAGACTTGCATATACCAAGATGCTGGCACTTCCAAAAGGATATTCACCTACATATATTGAGGTAGAACCAGTGATTTGGGGCAGTCCAGTCCAGTCCAGCCCAGCCCTCCCTTCCTAAACAGTTTGAATTTAAAAGCACCACAACTTGGAAGCCTATGACTGGTCCAGAGTCCACCACCAAGCTGAACTCCACCCTCTCTAGAGCAGGACTGGGGAAAAGGAGACCTAAAGGGACTCTCCAGAGACCACTGAAGTGCAGCTCCCTCTAGACCTCAGAGCTGCAACCCTGCTATCCAAAGAGATGTTTGCAGAGCCCTGGTATTTCACTGGTGCTCCACTAGGCGAAAAGCAGTTCTCGAATCTAGCTTTAATTACAGCCACATTCTTGCAACGACTTTTAATTAAGAGAGGCTGCCACCAGAGCAGGAAGGGGTCAGCAGGCAGCAGCAACGGCTGAGGGGCAGCTCAATTTGGGGAAGCCAGTGGGCTCACTCAGTGCCATGCACATCAATAGATAGACCTTCTCTCCTTGCAGACAGTGACACCATCTCCCACAGAATAGGTCAATAGTTGCCACCCCTTCCAGCTCTGCTAGGGCTGTTCAGTCTCCCTGCATCAGGGTCCACCCAAAGTGGACATCTCCTACCACGCAGTCAGCTTAGCAACCCACCTGGGTGAGACCTAGAGCAAGGCAAGCAGCAGCAGGGGTGTAAAAAAGGTTTATTCCAAAGCTTGAGCCCAGCTGGCAACAGCCCTGAGCATCCAGCATGCACATAAGGCACATTCACCCAGCCTGGAGACCCTTATCCTCTGGCTCCATCCCTCAGCTGCACCTCTTGCCCTCAGCAAGCAGCAATAATCAGTGATGCCATCTGCGTGCCACCAAGATGACCTACCAAGCTTTCCAATATGCGCCACTCTGTATGCTTCAAGGGACAGAGACAACACGGGACTCATGTGCTCCCCAGCCTTGCTGTAAACAGAGGGTTTGGAGCACATCTGAGCAGGGTGCGTGCATGGAGAGCTCCTTCCCACACGGACAGAGGACTGAAGGGCACTGCTGTTCCCACTATTCACCGCAGCTCAGTGGCACCGTGCCACGAAAGTCCACAATGGGAACACTGCAGCCCCCCTCTCCTCATCCAACAGCAGCTGAGAAAGTGTCCATTTGGAACTGGGAAAGACTTCATTTCAATTAAACCTGCCCGGTGCTCCAAACGAAACCAATTAATTCTCCCCATCTGAAAGGTGATTAGCCAGGATATCTGGGTAAATGGATAACAGGCTAATAACCCCCTCCTGTCCACATGTGCGTGGCCAGAGGCACTGTGAGGTTTTTGACACAGTGTCACCAGTGTAATTGCAGCATCTGTGAGTGATCACAGAGTGAATTCAGCCACTGCTCCCAGGGAACAGGCAGGGACTGGGTGGGGAGGGTTGCTTTAGAACCACTCTGACCCCCAGTTCTCCCCCTCTCCCCCCAGCATCATTGAGCCCCATGGTACTGGGCTCCCCAGCTTTGCACCAAGTGACACCAGGGAGGGTTTGTCAGGGCCAACCAGAGCTGTACAGCAGGTCCTTCATCTGATGAGTAATTCAAGTAACACAGTTGGGCTTCAGGTAAGCTCTGTGCAAGGAAAGCTGCCCCACAGCACCCCAAAAACACCTTCATCCCTCAAGAAAGGCTCTGCAGGGCAGCCCTGGCCACGGCAGCTCCCCTCTCCCCATGCCTGATTTTTGGCTGGTGTTTAACTCCACTGTTTCATTGATTCCCTTGACTCCTGCTCTCTGGAATGGGCTCCCACCCTACCTGCGCCAAGGATGGAGAACAGATGCACCAAGGTGTTGGGGTTAGCAGGCAGGGGAGAGCTCTGCACCTCCACCACAAAACAGCCTTAGATCACCCCAGCTTTAGCATCCTCCACTAACCCGGGCATGGGATGGGCACCCCCTGGAGACACCCCAAGGCTCAGATACAAATGTCCTCAAGGATTTCAAGCAGTTGAACCCAGATATGAGGACAGCAGCGAGTAGGAGAAGGCAGGAGAAGGTACAAAGCCATCCCAAGCTCTTCTGCATTCCATATTCCCTTTGGTCCCCGAGTCACCACTACAGCCCTGGCCCCGCAGCCTGGTCCTCCTGCCGAGGGGCTACTGGCTGGTGAGCCAGTGGCAGGAATTTTCCAGCTCTGCTCTCCTCTTTTTTTTTTTTCCAGTTGGAAAGTGTTGATTAGCTAAAAACCGCTTTCCAATAGGATATTTTTGGTTAAGAGCAATCTCTGAGCCAAATTGCGCGCGGAGAAGAACAAAGATCTCAATCCTGCTGCCATTCTCTAATCAAATTTCCTTTTACTTATTTGACAGGCCTGTTTCAAAAATCTAAATTTAAAGCTAAAATATAGTTAGATTCCACAGCTAAATGGGAATCGAGGTGAAATATTTCAAATGGAGCTAATAAAGCCCCTCTGCCCACACCTTCAGGCTCACAATGCCCTTCTCCATTCTTTGCTGCTCCTGGTGCAGGTGGCGGGCATTGAGCTTTGGTTTGCTTCCCCCACCCCAATGCCCATGCACCCCCCCAAGGGTTTGATTTTAGCTTCTGAGAGGCAGGGGAACCACCTCTCACCCAGCTTCAGCTCCACCCCAGCTCACCCTGATGCGGTGCCCGTCCTGCCAGCTTGGCTGAGTTCATATGTGCACACGGAATCTAAATTAAGCCCAGCCCATGCAATGCTCCCATCTTCAAAAGCCTGGCCTCCTGCAGAAGAAATGGCTTTGCTTGAGGGGAAAGCACGAATGGGAGATGAAGATGCAGCCATATGTTCCGGGAAAGCGCGTCTGGGCAGCAAGGAGAGAAAGGAGCCCCCGGGTAGACAGAAGCATCCATTTAGAGGTAGCACAGATCTGCAGGGATTCCTACATCTTTCAACCCCCCCCCAAAACAAAAAGAACCTCTTGGTCCCCAGGCACTCAGCTGACATCCTCAGCATCCAACATCCTTCCAGGCTTTCATTGCAAAGGAGTAATTTCACACAGGACAAAGGATACTAAAAAAAAAGAACACCATCCTCATTATGTCATATAGACAGAGCGCCAAAAAGTTGTTTCAACCTTTCTGGTCCGTGTCTGCACGATCCTTCCTTGTCCAAGGCCCCAGCTCACAGAGCCCAGGACACCCAGTCAATGTGCACCAAGGTGAATGCAACCTTCCAGTCCATGGCTGGAGAGCGCTTGGATGCAAGACTCCACAAAATCAGTCCCCCCCACACCATCACAGCTGAGCGGTACCTGAGAGGTCAAGGAAGCTGCTCACCTCTTTGCTAGCCAACACCTCGAGCAATAGCATCCTTCTCTGGGATGTTCTTCCCCCAGGACTTTGCCTGTAGCCAAGGAGATGTGGTCCTTCTCCAACTCCTCCCACTTCACAGCCCCATCATGGCCTTCCCTGGGGTTTCCTGGCCAGGCTTTCCAAACCAGCAAGGATTTTCCTGGGGCAGCAGATGATTCTGCAGGGCTAGTCCACACACCCAAGCGTAGCACCAGAGATGCCTCAGAGGGGACAGTCAGCACTTCCCAGCCAGAGGAAACCCTCTCTCCAGGGCAGGCAAGTGTTTTCCATTAAAGAGTTTTTAAAGAAGTTGTTTTCTCTTGTCAGCCTCAGCAGAGGGCTGGGACAGGCTCCAGCAAACAAACGGGACCTCAGGAGCACAAATGGGGCCAGAGTCCCTCTCCCTAGTGCATCCTGGGGGCACAGCAGATGATCTGAGCCAACTCCAGCCACCAGCAGAGCTTGGTGGTGCCAAAGCAGACACGCCAGTCCTCTCCCACTCCTCTGGGATGCTCAGCCCTGTGGAGATGAGGCAGAGTTGCCCACATACAGCTGGCACAGGGATTAGAGGCTGCAGGCTGTCACAAGCCCCAACGCTGCTCCTTCCCATCGCCAGGTAAAACACACATTTATCATTTAACATTCCTAGCAACAGCTCAGGGCTCCCTTTCCAAAGGACACTTGAGATAAAAATCTATGTGATAGCCAAGCAATTGCAGCAGGCAATTTAATGCGATAGCCTCGGATAGCACGAGGTGAGGAAAAACCTGTCCCAAGAGCACCAAGTGACACCATCAGTGACTGTGTCCCTGCCTGGCCTGAAAATGCTCACCGTGGAACAAAGGCAGCCTGGACACACGGGGTTAAATATCTCCTTTGGGTCTTTAAAGTGTGGGTGCAACCTCAAAAAGGAGGGCTGGCAGGGGCAGCAACAGGCAGGGCTGCTCCGGGGACAACTGCCACAGAGCTCTGAGCCACAGCACCACATGCCCACCACGCATGGGTCTTGCCAGAGCAGGATCTCAAGGTTTATGGGACCTGAAAACATTTTCCCTTGACTCCCAATTTCCACCTTGTTTTCTTCCTGCTCTTCACACATCTCAGTGATGCTTTTCAACCATGCAGCTGAGCTCTAAGGATCCTCCACAGCCAACAACTCAATCACTAACTCCTGTCATGAACAGTTAACTTCCAGCACAGAGGGGACACATTGCACCAGCAGGGACCAAGAGACTTCTCAACACCAGGTGCCCTTGCACAAGCTGGACGGTGGGGTCTGGTTTAAAAGCAGCTGCTGAATTTATCTTGCATGGACCAATAAGGAGCCCCAGGGAAGGAAAGCCCAGAACTGAGGGCCTCAGCAGTCACTGCAGCTCTCCACCACCCCAGCCTTGGGCACCAAACATTCCAGGAGCAGCTGGAGCAGGAGAATTGGAGGTGACTAAATGGAGCACAGCAGGTCTCATTTTTTAAGAAAAATGCACTTAGAGCCTCTTCTTAAAAAGCAGAGGGTCATCCTCCACATGCACATCTGCATCCTCTGACCAAGAATCCATGAGCAACGTCAGGGCAAGAGGAGGATGCCAGCCTGCATTCCTGCTCATTACCGGGAGAGGAGCGAGATACTTGAAGCTAAATCCTCAGAGCAAAACATTTACAGGAAAAGGATTTCCATCAATCACTTCAAACCACCTGCTTATTTAATTCAGCCTAAACACTGTTAAAAGTTATTTGAAATACCAGACTGTTGTAAAGTCAGGCTGAGGGCAGCTGAAGGGAAGCGTGTTTTGGGGCGGGTTGTAAGGTTGCTCCTTCCTGGGGCAGCCACAGTCCGAGCCCAAATCTCCGTTGGATCTCGCAGGCTGGAACAATGTCCAGAAGGAACGGGAAAGTCTTGCAGAACAGGATAGAGAAACATCCATCACCACTGACAAAGGGTTCTTGATTCTGCCCAGGGGCATGAAGTTGGATTTAATGACCTCTCCAAATCCCTTCCACTCTGGATCTCCTACGGAAAAGTGATCGTCATCCTTCAAAACCCTCGATAAGTGCAGCATCCCAACCAAGACCAGTGCTCTTGGCAGGGTAGGCATATGTGGAATGTTTGGGGTAATGAAAAAACCAACTCTCCCACTCAAAAAAACCCCAAACCAAGTCAAAAAACCAACCCTACAGTTACGAAACACCACATCTTCCAAAGCTAAAAACCCTTCAGCATTAACCTGAAAAAACTTGTTTGAGAAAATGACAATGACAAATTAGCACAGCCTGGGGCGTGCAGGTGAAACTTCAACCCGTGCCCATCTCACCAACCTCCAAACCCCAGGGACCGAAGGCAGCTTTCCATAAGGATGCAGTGCAAGGAAAGACATTGATGGGTGCAAAGACAGCAAGGGTCATTTGCTCAACCACTTCATGCTCATGTTTTCAATATTTGTACTGTCAAGATGCTTTCCAGCACAGATAATTGTTTAAACCTGAAACTTCTCAGAACAAAAACATAATATTAGCAATTCTCCCACTGATTTGGAGAGGAAAAAACTCGAGGCACAGTTTAAAGTGGAAAAGAGCAAAGAACCAGCTATACACAAATGAATGTTTAATTAAAAAAGAAATCATGGTTCCTATTTACATACATTGCACCCATCAGATACCAGCTCAGTAAAAAAATATAGACCCACACATATATGAAGTTCCTATTTCATATACACACACAATTACACATTATATGCACAAAAGGCATTTTGGTCATACAGCAGCTCTGCTTCTTTGCCTGCTGAGGAGCCCCAGTGGGACAGCCAGACACGTGGTACCGAGGGGCTGGTGGGACCCCATGAGGAGCCCACAGCACCAGCTGCAGCGCTGAAGAGGGAGCAGGCGCACGTGAGCTCCCATCAGCTCTGCTACTGAGAGGATCAGGGAAGCATATGGCGTGCACACCGGGTGCTGGAAAGAGGATGACCTCCTTCTCTCAGCAATTTTTAGGGCCTTGTGCACTGAGCGCCACATCTCCAGCTGCCCTCGCTCAAGGGGACAAGAAGAACAAGGGCATTTATCCCTGCTGTCAAACGAGACGTGAGACTTGCACTCATCCTCTGATGTGAAACAGCTTCAGAGCTCCAGGGTTATGCATTCAGGGCTCGTCTCAGCTTTGAGTTTCAGTTCCCTTCTCTGGGATGGTCACCCCACTGTCACCCCCTGCAGAGCCTTGCATCAGGGTCAGCCCATTTAGCTGGCAAGAGAACTAGAGAGATGCACAAGCAGGAACTGGGGGGGGGGGGGGCAGAGGGGACAGCCCACCTATCAAATTGAGTTTGTGCACAAAGAAAGTCAAGTTCTTCCCAAAACTTGGGGGATGGAGTATTGCACCCAGCCCTCCTGATTCTCACTCTTCTCTTGACGTACCCTTTCTCCTGCACCCAAGTCCCATTTCTCTCCCACACCTACGCAAACCCTGAAATCTCTTCCCAAGATGAGCTCTATGTTTTCTTGAATATTACCGTGATCTACGAGGGGGATCTCAAGAGCCTCCTTTCACCTCCCTTCTCTGCAGAAACTCCCCTGTGCCTCTGCACTTCTTCCTTTTTCCCTCCTCACCCCTCTCCATGTGAAACAAGGATGCTCCACGACGTTGCCAGGTGCACTAGAAAGGGCCTGAAGGACATAAGCACAACTCATGAGGAATGACTTGGTATCACTTACTGCAACAGCTGCTCTCCTGACCGGCTGCCTGTCACCTGAAGGAGCCGGGGAGCCACAAACCAGACCTAGAAGCCAGGAGAAGAAATATCTGCCTGTCCCCAGCTTCTCAGCCCCAGGAGCCAGCAGAGTTTGGGAACAGGCACAGCCCTGGCCCTGCAAGATCACCTCTCAAAAAGGGGAGCAGAAACCCCCCCTCTTATAACATAGAACCTCTCTCCTCTCCAGAAGAGGACCAGCTTTTTGAAGACATATGGCTCCTCTCCATACTTTGAGCAGCGACTCCACCACGGTTCCAAATTCCAGCTGCCTAAGCTGTTTTTGCAGCTATCTCCTTTTTCTTTGCAATCATTTGGCTAATAAGACGAGCAGGTTGGGCTCATTTATTTTGGACACTGTTCTTGGGTCATTAGCAGAAAGGCTAATCATTGCATTGGCAGAAAATATCACTTCTGCTTCAGAGCTGACTGCATGGCATGGGGAGGGGGAGAGCGAGCAGGAGCTTCACAGAGCCTTTAAAAAAAAAATACAAAACCCAAGTTACATTTGTCTAGAAGTGGAATTTTCCTCTGCTATTTCCCAAGGTAGCCACCTCTAGGATGAAGCGGGCAGACTTCACTGCCTGAGGCTGCTCTGCAGAGCTCACACTCTCTCCCACGCATGTGCCACCTCTGAGGGTCCAGGGAAGGAGTGATGCTCACAGGAGCAGCCCAGCTTCACCACCTCCCTTTCTGAGCCACAGTGATGCTGAGCCCTCTGGAGAAGGATGCCCGAGCCTCACCAACAGGCAAAGCCAGGCAGGAAACAGAGCCCCAAAGCTCAAGGCACAGGAGTCTTTTTTAAGATAGTTTTGGGCTAGGAGATCATATCAGACACGATGCTGGTGTTTTATTCACAGCACCCGAGCAGCCGTGGAGCGCTGCTGGAGACTTTTAAAGAACAATTTGTATTCAATGGTGAAAACTGGAGTGCCAGTGGGGATGCTAAACCACCAGTCATTTGCAGAGCTGAAGCCTGAATTTCCAGGCCAGACAGCAAACTTAAGCCCTTTCCATTTCTCTCCCAAGAGAGGAGAAAGCAAAAGCAAAAGATGAAGCCCCAAGACACAGCCATGCCAGAACACAGTGGCACCGCTGAGCAAAGCTGTTCCCCAGGCTCAGTTGCCACAAAACCATCTCTCACCAAGGCCCCTGGGGCAAAAAGATGCCCTGCAGACACCCTCCACCCTGCTAAGGCAGAACATGGGGATGCAGAACTGCTGCCCGCTCCCATCCCACAGCGCAGCAGAAGCAGCTGCTGCCCTCCCCAATGGACCTGGGCAAGGGCAGACACAAGGTGCTGGGAGGGAACAGCTGGACACAGCACAGGTTGTCCCCTTCTCTAACAGATTCATGGCCAGCACGCCTGTGCTCCCTTCCTCCAGCTTCATCTGGCCCCAGATGTCCCAGCCATGTGCACTGCCAGCAATGCCATGACCTTGGCAGGATCCTTGGGCCAAGCTCAGATTGGGTCTCCTGCCTCCTCCCCAGGGAGTCTTTTGGCACCAATCCATCAGCTCCGTCCTTTCCCTTGCCCTCTCCAGTGCTGCAGCAGAGAACCCCAATGTGCTTGCCAAGCTGTTGTACAGGGAGTGAACTGGGCAGTGGGACATTGCAGCAAAGGCTGAGAGAAGGCTGTGGCCAGGGAGGTTGCCAGAAATCTGCCCCCCACCTTTTCTTGGGGTGCTCCAGCTTGCTTTGAGCCTTGCCATGCTGAGGAGCTCCATGGTCAACCCTATAGGATCATCAGATTGAGCTCTCCAGGAAAAGCCCCCCAGTGCTGCTGCAAAGCGAGCTGCTTGCCGGGGAGCCCAGCAACAAAAGGGGAGCTCAGGTTTGCTCTGCAGGGCTCTTTCAGCAGAGAAAGGGAAGCAGAAGATTTGGGAGCTAATTTAGAGCTTGGATTTCCTAAGCCTTTTCAGACATCGAGGCTATTGGCAGGCGGCATTACAGCCCCTGCCAGTCTCAGCGGCTACACAATGTCCTTCCCTTGGCAAGGGCAGCAGTGGGGAAAAAATAACACACAGAAAACAAGGGACATGTGATGGAGAGCTTGGCTGAAGGCTCCCTCCCCCCCGAACTGCATGCCAAGGAGGAAGAGCATGAAAACAGTGAAAAGTGGCCATTTAAAAAGGAAAGAAAACCAAGCCCACACGGCTTGTTTTGCTAAGGGAAATGTGGCCGAGCCAGGGGGACAGAGCTGTGGCAGGATGGGAGCAGACACAACCTGGGGCCAGTGTTTTGCTGGTGGCCAGAGTAAAGCCATTGCCCTTGTGGTATCCTCCAGCCAGCACAGGGAAAACAAGGTCCCACTGCCTCCGTCACTGGCAGGAGGGAGCGGCTGCACTTTGCACAGCCCCATGATCTCCACACTGCTGTACGGAGCCTCCAAAAGCTACACCAAGGGAGGCATCGTCCCACCCCAGCCAGCCTGCAGAAATGGGCACTGCTGGGCACACAACTCCGCCAGCAGCCTTCAGCACACGGGGGTGAAACAGTCATCATAGAATGGGTTGGGTTGGAAGGGACCTTAAAGATCAGCCAGTTCCATTCCCCTGTCATGGGCAGGGACACCTCCCACTGGGTCAGGGGGCTCCAAGCCCTATCCAACCTGGCCTGGAACACCTCCAGGGATGGGGCAGCCACCACTGCTCTGGGCACCCTGAGCCAGGGCTTCCCCACCCTCACAGCAAAACATTTCTGCCCAAGATCTCATCTCAATCTCCCCATTTTCAGCTTAAGACCTTCCCCCTCATCCTGTCCCTGCACTCCCTGATCAAGATCCCCTCCCCAGCTTTTTTGGAGCCCTTTCAGCACTGGGAGCTGCTCTACAGCCTCCCAGGAGCCTTCTCTTCTCCAGGCTGAATAACCCCAGCTCTCTCAGCCTGTTCTCCTACGGGAGTTGCTCCAGCCCTCAGATCATCTTTGTGGACCTCTTGAGGGATTTTGTCTCAAAATGTCATGACCCAAAAGGCAGAGTAGCTGGCAGAGAGACTACAAGCCTCCTCTCTCCTCCCTGGCACAGACAGCAGCCCCCCCAGAGGTGACCGCTCTGCTGAGGATGCTGCAGCAGGAAGGAGCTTGCCAGTTCCCATTTACCCTCACGAAACCCTCAGAGCAGACGGGAGCTTCAGCCTTCCAGGGAACAACAGAATTTGTCTCATGTCTAATTGCTTTTTTCAAGAGAAACAACAAATGAGGCCAACTGGGAGAGCAAATAAGGGACCACCCCAGCCATGAAGCCCAGGAACAACCCAAGCACAGCACACACACGCAGATGCCCCATCCAGGTGACAGCCCTGCCCTAGCTCAGGCCAGCAGCCTGTACTACCTGAGGGGGACCTACCCAGCTGCTGCAGCAGAATGGGTGATGGGAGAGCACCCCAGCACGGACAGGGAACACTGCAAGAGGTCATGTCAGTAGAGACACCCAGACAACACCACAAGATATGGCCAGATGAAGTGTGATCACTTTGAAACACTGGTTGGCAAAGAGATACACAGCACGTGGCTTTATCAGTAAAGTTACTTTTCCCACCATCATGCATCACGTTGGCAAGCTGAGCACCATGTGTCCTCTACAGGTTCAGCGACCCCATGCAATGGCTGGAAAGCTCAAGCCAGCCCTGGGGCAGAGCAGCCTGCTTGTGGGTACACTGTGCTCCCTCCACAAAGACCTACTCAGCTGGCAAAGCCAAAATATCAGTATGACAGTGCCCTGTGGAGCAGAAGTGGAACAGAACCAACTTGGGATGTCTCCACCCAGGACTACCTCTCGCCATGCAACACGAGCCATGAAGTCGAGGCCAGCTGGGTGCACACAAGCAGGGATGCTCACCCTTCAAGGGTCTGCAGCTGCCTAGGTCAGTGTTTCATCCAAATCCATCTCAGCTGGGGAAGGGCACCTCCACACTAGCAGGAACAGCCCATCCTCAGTTCCTTACAGGGAAGGCTCTGCCTGGCAGTGGTGGGGGGTGCCAGGACTGGAAGTTGGGAGGGGTCCAAGGTGGGGTACATAGAGACTGTGGTAGCCAAGCCCAAAGCAGTCAATACCCTAAAGTAAGAGCAGCTTGGCTAAAAACTGTCTGGATCTTTGTCTCTGCCTCACTCCAGCCTCAGCCATCCCTGCAGACCAGACACAGGCTGTTGAGATGCTCACACAAACCCTCACCTCTCTGCTGTAGCAGGAACCGAGGAAACACAAGCTCCCTGCCTTCCAGGGAGAGAACAATCAGATCACTTCAAAACTCTGGTGTGGCAAGGTTATTCCCTAGTTCCCAGGACTAAGGGGTAACTACCAGAACCACCAGGGTGATGATTGCTCCTCCTCTTTGTCCCCAGAAAAGGGGAGGATGAGCCAGGCTGCATGGCAGAGGCAGTGCAGGTAACTGGAGAAGCAGGGGAGAACTGAAACAGCTCCGTACAGCAGCATTCATCCCAGCATAAGCCACAAGCATTCCAGGTGGAGCTGGGAAAAGGTGGCCCCAAAGCAGTCCTGAGGATGCCTTCAGAGATACCAGCCCAACCAGCCGCCCACAGCAAAGGATTCACAAGATATTTGGTGAGAGACCAGCAACAAACTGGCTGTGTCACCCCAGGCTCAGAGCATCATCCCTTCCTCAGAGGGCACCTAAATTGAGCAGAAAAGCTTCCCCTGACCAGGGAGGGCATGGCCACATTCACATCCCCTCCTGTAACCTCAGCCTAAGGACACAAACCTTACTTGATAACTGGATCCTCAGCCACACAGCACCTCGTTAGCTGGATGCTGCGGGACAAGTGGAATCCTTGGCACTAATTCAAGGGACAGGTCAACCTACCTGGAGTTATTGTCTCATTTCTATTTGTTTCCATGAGCCCTGCAGCAGGCACTGCTTTTGTTTGCTGTTTGTAAATGAGCTTCTTCCTTACCTAATCCCACACCGAAGCTGGCTGGCAGCGCACCACTCCATCCCCACAGAGCTCTCCAAACCCAGCATCCTAATATTCATCCCCCATCATCTCAGCCACATGAGGCTGCAAGCAGTTGTAAGACCATTTTTCAAGGGGGTGGCAGATGTGCCTGGACCTGCAGGGTCATAAGAGGGTGCAGGGGACAGTGTCTAAAAGTCTACACCTCCCAAACCCCTGCCACAAGGGAGGGTGGTGGGAGAAGCAGCGGCCCTGCCTTGGCCATCCCAAGGATGCAGTGTGGGATCAGGTCCCTGGTACCCTGCTCGCTGCCACCTCGCTGAGCTGCATCCTGGCACGCAAGATTGCCGGCGAGTTCAAATCATTAATTTCTGTGGCAGAGGGAGCCTGACAGGCCCGGTGCTGGCGTGAATAATGATGGATCTCCACAAGAAGCCAAGCAAAACCTGCAGCTTAATCGTAGCGAGAGACTCCCTTCGGGGCATTAAGCAGAACCCTCCATCCAGTCATTGCACCCACCGCAATTTCATGCTGCTGACGGCTGCTGTGCGTTTCAGCTCACAGCACCCACACAGGGTCACCTGTCCCTTCTGCTTTATCAACCCCACCCCTCAACACAGATCTCCACAGAACGCTGCTCCCAAAACATTGCCAGGTTGGCAAGAGCAGAAGCGAATTCAGCACCGGGGCTGCTCTCAATCGCTGCTGTCACCACCTTGGTTTCACCCTGAGCTCAGGAATTTGGTGCAATGAGGAACACGATGCCCAGGGCAGCAGGAGAGCTCAGGATTGCCTAAGGAGTGGCTGGTGATAAATTCAGATGTGCCTCTGGGAAGGGAAACAGATACCTGACATGGTTAAAGCACCAACCAGCCTTGCTGCCCATCCTCCTGCAAGCACGTTTCTTGCCTTCCCATCCAAAAAAAAAAAAATATAAAAAATGTTGGCTCCTCTGCCTTGATGAGCTAGAAAGAAGCAAGCTAGAAGTGCTAGCAACCAGTCTCCCTGTTGGATAAAGAGCAACACAACAAATAAAGCGCCAAAATCCTGAAAACCAAGTATTTCCCAGCAGAGCTGGGGCTCCTGCTCGCTCCCTTCTTCAGTCACTGCCATAACAAATTCAGCCTGGCCCCGTGGAGCTCCCACTCAGGGCAAAGCCCAGCCAGTCCAAACAGGTCCCTTCAAAAAAATAATTATTTTCCTGCCGTTTTAGATAATTGGATTTTAAAAATAAGCACAATTACTTCCCCCCCAACACACACACACTCCTTTGCTGCACATCACGAACACAAGGCTGCTGCTCAGAGCTGGCACAGACCTTTTGAAGGCTGAAACAGAGCTCCCTCTTGTCCAGAGGAATGAAGGTGGGAGGGAGGAGGCGGAGTGGGAGCAGTGACAGGTAAAAATAACCATACTTGGCCTGATGTTGCTCCCAATTAAGCCAGTGGGAATTTTGCCCAGCTTCCTACAGCAGCGAGATCCAGACACACATTAAAAAAAAACCCCACATTTCCTATATTAGCAGCTCTATGATGATCAGAGAAAAATCACATATGCACAAGCTCCTTCCCTCTGTTTCACCCTGCAGGTACTTGAGCATCACCTTCACCAGAGCAGGTGTGTCAGAGGCTGCAGACACTTGGTGGGCAGTCAGACCCACCTCACCATCCCCCCGTGACACCACATCTCTGGATTAGGCACAGTTACTCCACAAAGGGCTTGGCAAGGTTTTTTTCAGGAATGGTTTATCTGCTCAGACAGTTTCGCATCAGCTGAAAAAGTAAAGCGTAAGTGGTTTTGGGGAGGATATGGAAAGTGTTGAAGAGTAGAAACATTTCATTCTGACACTTCCCTGAACAAAAAGCGCTCTGCCTTTTCGCAGTATAACGTTACCTCGTGAAACTAAGCCCAATTTATTTTTAAATGGGGGAAAAAAAGCCCAACTGAAAGCAAACATCATATTTCCAGAGACAAACACGATATTGCATTTCATCCTGTCATTAACACTTACTTCCATCTTTGGAATTTGCCAACCAAATGGAAACTCAGTCTTTTGTGGTGCTGTAATGTAAAATCTTTCCCAACCACTTTTAAGCTGTTCTGCATCAGGTTCATCACAGTTCACCTTTACACAAGTGAACACCCGATGCCGACAACATTTTAACTGATGGAAACATTTTTAACTTGCATTCAAACAAGAATAACTACTGGGGGAAGCATCACAGTATCATAAGGTTGGAAAAGACCTTTGAGATCGAGTCCAACCTATGACCCAACACCTACACCTACTCCTACTTGTCAACTACACCATGGCACTAAGAGCCTCATCCAATCTCTCCTTAAACACCTCCAGGGACGGTGACTCCACCACCTCCCCAGGCANAAGATCTGAAGATAACACAAGATATGAAGGAAAGACTAACAAAGTTGACTCCTTGTCAGAAGGTCAATCCAGCCTTCAAGCCCACAGGCTCTCTCTTGCAGCCAAAACAAAGAGCAAACCTCAGGGTGAGGAGCATCACCCAGCTCCCCATGTCCCCAAGGTCAGAGACCATGCTGTGCTGACAGAAAGCTGGAGGTGATGCTACTCAAGTCGGGAGGTACAGAGGATGCCAGGTGTTCCCTGCCATGGCCCAGCATAGCCCAGCCTCACCAGTACAGGGACAGCAGCCCACACCCTGCCAGCATCTCTGTCCCCCAGCCAAGCAGCATCCTGAGTCAGGCGGCGCGAGGTCTGCAGGCTGGGAAAATGCTCTCCACCACGAGCAACTAGCCTGGGGCCAGGGGCCAGCGACCCCCAACCACTACCACATCCCCCAGAGAGCTCAGCATCCACCAGAGCTTTCCTGGATCAAAGCCGCACGACAATTTTAACGCCACACGTAGTTTGGAGCCTGGCAATTTGAAGCAATTAGATCAAGGCTGGGAGCTGCAAAGCACTCGGATGTTTACGTCAATGATTCAAAGGTACCGATCAAGCACTCCCAGCACTTCATCCACAGGATTAGCACGGAGTTCCCACATGGAATTGCTCCCTGCAGGAGCCCTGAAGTGCAGAGGGACCTCTGGCACCAGGACACTCAACCTGTGTGGGACAGGGATGCTCCTTCCTCTCCAACCTCTCCGTAAAGCAGGGACCAAAACGGAGGTTCCCACTGAAACCTTGTGTTCCATCTGCTTCACCCAGGCTGAGAGAAAAAGCACAAAGAAAAGGTCAAGCTCCCAGCTACGCCCCGCGGCGCTGGAGAGGCACAAGGATTTCTCCCAGACAGATGGTGGGAAGGGGAAGAGCGAGGAGGAGGAAGGAAGAGAACAAGTTTGAGACAAGCATCCGCCATCAGCAAACTCCCCGTGCAGCCCAGCGCACCGCTCGATAAAAATACACTGCTCGCTGCCGCCAGCCGCACGGAGGGATCCACCACGGGGGCGAAGGCAGGCACGCATGATGCCTTGCTACATGCCCAGCCATGAGCTGATGCTGCTTTGATGCTCCTCAGCCCATTTCCAGAACCTTTCTTCCACAGTCTTTCTCCATCTCCTCACCACTTCAGCATCCCCCTCCCAGCACTGTCACCCCCAGCTATACCCGCCACCTTTTCAACATGAGCCCTTACTTTTTCTCCTTCAGCCATCCTCAGCGCGCCAAGGTTGGGAATTTTCTAACGCTGCAGATCCCTCCCACGCATTCGATGCCATCTGCAAAAAGCAAACCCCTCCCAAACGCTTCCTATGGCTGCTTTTCCCCCAGTACCAACTTGGATTGCTCTTGGGATGACATGAGAAAGTTAGTTCATCTGAACTGAGCGGCAAACTAAGTATTTATTCAGCCTCACTTGATCAGAGATGCAAATCAAGCACTCCAGTTACATATTTTAACACAGTTGGGGGGGAATCTGGTAGATAGAAAGCTATGAAGTGTCTGATGTAGTCACAGTAGCTAAGGTAGGAATCAGAGAGGAATTAGTGAAAAATTATGAACATAACAGGTGTCATTGTCACAAAAGTGACACTTTAAAGATGAATCCCTTCAAAATGAATTCACTACATAAGAGCACATCGTTAACTACATTTAGTCCTTAGTTTATGCTCTCTCTGCAATGGAGGAGAGCAGAGAAGAGGTGGGGGATGAGTGAAAGAGGCTGCTTCTCTCAGCCTACAAAAAGCTGGTTAATGGTACATCATGGAAATGAAACGTGAAGCTGAAGAACATCCTTAGCCCAAGAAAGGATAGATGCCACCAACAGCATAAGGTTGAAGAGATTCCAAGGCCTGCTTCTAGCTTTGTCCTCCAGCAACTTCCCTCCCCACACCGGTTTTGGTGGACATTCATGACTTACCATCACAAAGGTGCTTCAGACAGCGCAGGGCAGGGTAGGGGTTATTAGGGTGAGGTTCAGCTTCCAGCTGTGCTGAACTCCAGTCCCAAAACTAAGTGTCAACTGCAGCCTTCAGCCCCACTGCCTTGGGCCATTAGACTCAAGGGTTTTACCAGTCCTTTTGGCCACCCCAAAGCAGCTTAGGGCCACCTTTAGCAGACCGGGGAGGACTGCTGATGGGATGCAGCTCTGGGGAAGGTACTAATGGCTTGGGTTGTCATTGGCACAGAGCATCTCCCCATGCACCTCCTGGGGATTTGGGGATGGTCGTTTCATCTACAGGTTGGGGTGGGCACTCCTTTTTCCCCTCCTCACAGACAAGCAGGGATGCAACTCTCACATGTCATGCTGAATACAACTTCTGGGGGTTTGGGGGTTTTCATTTTTGCTTTTTAATAAAAAATAGCTCATTGGAGATCAATTTGGCTTTTTAATACCTTTCAGATAAGGAAATCTGCTGTGGCAGCAATTCTCTCCCTGCCTTAATTAATTCCTAAACACATCAGAAGCTGGAAGTACATGTTTGATGAATCTGGTTGACCTCCTGGTGCAGAAATGATGACACAGATGTTGTGCCTTCTTCACTACCTCATTACTCATGTTACACCATTTTTTCCCCCCCCATTTGAGCTTGCTGATTGGAGCTCCAAGGCTGCCAACAGCAAGACACACTGCAAGGAGTCAAAGAAAGGCTCAGGCAATGTTTTGCATCCACCCAAGCACCCGGTTCAACTGGAGTAGCCACAGGACACATCACCATGAAAGCTGCAAGCACACAGTCGAGGGGGAAGTAAATCCATTGTAAGGTTCTGCACCAAAAAGGACAAACTGCTGTTGGGTAGGGAAACAAGACACCACTCAAACAGTAGCTCAGCAAACATGAACACCAGAGCTGAAGGAACCCACATATGGATGCATCCAAAGCCATGGATCTGGCTCAGAGAGCTGTTTGTTGAGAAAGATGGGAATCACTCCAGCTCTGCAAAGGAGTTCAGACTCCTCTCCCCTCCTGCGCATGCTGGGATAACACCAGTTGCACTGGTATGATGTCACATTCACCTATGAGAAGGAGAGTAACCCCTGAGAACATAGGCAGATAGAAAAAGCAGTTGGACTCAAACAGCCATTTGGAGAAGACCTCGTCATCCTGTCCAACACGAGAGAGATGTTGTGTTCAGGGCAGCTGAGGCACTCGGGGGCTCATCCCACTGCAGGACGCCTGCTATCCCACCTCAGGGACTGCATGGGATGAGCACGATGCCACCCACACACAATGTTTTGTGCAACCAAGCTGAAAGCCGAGAGCCTAATGGGACACAGGCTCCTCCAAGGAAACACGGGCAGTGGAGCACGGAGCGAGGGAGAGCTGGGACATGGGTCACATAACAGCAAGAAAAAATAAAAAAGGTGATGAATGCATTTGTCACTGCTCTCGCCAGGTGAGGGCAGCTTCAGAAAGGAGACAGCAGCAGCTCCCCAAACCTCGCTTGCTCTTAGATATTCCTGCAGGGCTTGAGAAACCAAAGAGCTGCCCCAGCCCGAGGTAGCCAGAAGAACCCACGCTCACCAGGACGCACCGGTGCGGTGCATCAGGCCCTCAGGACCCAGCCCCAGCACCACTTGAGAGCAGGATGCTACATCAGAGGGAAGCATTCAAGAGCACACTTGGTACCCAGCTCAGAAGCTGACAGAGCCCAGCACCAATGGCTGATCATTAGGGAAACATTAGGATGCATAAGAACATGAAGAAAAAAGAAGAAACTTGGATAAATAAGAGCTAAAAAATCTGCTGGGAGACCTAGAAAGGAGCAGCTGAGTTGTCTACTGCCAGTAACAGCCAGCAGAAAGTAGGCATTAAAAATAAAAAATAATACAAAAAAAGCAGCCTGATGAGGTCTGGTCACCTTTTATTCCAGACACTGAACTGCTCCCTTGCAGGGCAATAGTACAAGATGAAACAAGGCTTTTGCTTGTTACTGTTCTCACTCTCAAAAAAGCTCACCTTATTTCTGCTTCAGACAGAGCAGCCAGGTTTTTTTTTTTTTTTTACCAGTATCACTTGCACAGGCTTAAGGGAGGCAAACGCATCCCTTCAACCAACACGATGGGACCCAGCTTTGCATCCTCTTCCCAAACCTGCATCCCAGGTATCTGCAGAGCCAGGAGGAGCTGCAGGATGCAATGGTCTTATTGAAGGTCTACAAGGTGGGTCAAGGCAGAGATAAAACATCCATCTCGTGCTTGTTCCCACCTCTCACCTCCCCAGAGCTCAGGAAATAAGCCCTCGTGTCTGGGGAACAACCGGTGGATGTGGCCCCAGCTCTGAATTTACCACGATGCAGAGCAATAATAAAACAGGGACACAAGATGCTGGGGAACAACATAAAAATAAATTTCTTATGTTTTGTTAAATTCAGCAATTTACAAGGCTGGAATAATTAGCAGTTTAAAATGTTTTGACAGAAGCAGCCCCAATAATCATGATAAATCATATCAGGCATATGCCCAGATCCTTGAAGTGACAGATGACAAACAGAGCAGTGACAAGATGCTCCATCACACGGGGAATCATTGAGTTAATGGAAGAATTATTGCTTCTGAAATCCACTCCAGTCCTATTGTGGGGAACATTCCAATTTATCAAAGCCAAATGAACATTAATTGCTGCAGCCTGGTAAGTTTTCGAGCTGCTGTGACCTTCATTGAATTTTAATCCAAAACAGATAAGATTTACTTCCACACAAGAGGAAACAACACAATTAAACCCAAATGACAGCTAAGATTATGGGGAAAAAACACAACACACGTAATGACAAAAATATTGATTCCTTTCTACTTGACACTGCACAAAAAAAGAGGGCAAATAAATAAAATCTAGCATTTGCATATTTGGTTTTTCCCCTTCCTCTTTTCTTTTCATTTAGGAGACAAATTTCAGATGCTCAAGCCAAGAGGAAAAGGGTGGCAGGCAGTAATGGAGACTGAATTCCCTTTAACTGCAGTAATTAATGTTATGTCTCATTGGGGAGAGATTAAGAAAAAACAGTGAGGAAAGTGAAGAAAAAAAAAATAAAACCCAAGTATTATTTCTTGCTGTCAAAGATGCCCTTGAGCTTGGGGAGGGAGGTGCGAAGAGGGTCATGGTCAGCCAGTGCCCACGGCTTTTGCAGGGGCAGCTGGGGGGTCCAGGAACACGGATGGGGTCACAGATACTTGCACTGGAATCAAACCCACCCCAACCCAAAACGCCACACATCGACCACCAAAATCACTGGGAGGAGGAGTAAACTCAGGATTTACAGCATTCCTCGAAGGCCACACGCAGCATGGAGGGGGCCTTGGCTTTAGAGACAGAGCAGGAGCCACCAGCCAAGTCATAAACATCTACACAAATCCGGAATAACACTCCTAGCAGAGGGAGCTCAGCTTGGAGGTGCCTCACTGCCCAATAAAGCTTTGCCAGAGCGCTCCCTCAGCATGGGATTTGAGGTGCCCCAGGCAAGCCTTCCCTGGCTTGTTATAACTCAGCCAGGGGGTGAGGAGACAGGTAAACGCGTGTGTTACGGCTTCTTAAGGAGCTGGAGGGAAGCACTTTCCTGTATCTCCTCCTGTCACCCCAGTGAGATGAACAGGGCACGCAGACCTCGAATGCCAAGGCAGCACTTGGTGGGGGGGGGGAGGGGTCAGACTCCTGTGTAGCAGGAATGGTGGTGGAGTCTCGAGAGGGCAGGCGGGAGACTGCAGGCTTCATGGTAGGGAACAGAAATACGTGACAAGCTGGAAAAGAGGATATAGGGATGTTTAGCTCCATCTCCAACAGCACCTCATAGCACCTCTGCTGCAAGGCCAGGCTGAGAGAGCGGGGGTTGTTCAGCCTGGAGAAGGCTCTGGGGGGACCTCAGAACAGCCTCCCAGTGCCTGAAGAAAGAGACTTTCTGCAAGAGCCTGGTGTGATAGGACAAGGGGGAACAGCTTTAAACTGGAAGGGGGCAAACTCAGATTAGATATTACGAAGAAATTCATCACAATGAGGGTGGTGAGGCCCTGGCCCAGGGTGCCCAGAGCAGTGGTGGCTGCCCCATCCCTGGAGGTGTTCCAGGCCAGGTTGGATGGGGCTTGGAGCCCCCTGATGCAGTGGGTGGTGTCCCTGCCCACAGCAGGGAGGTGGGACTGGATGGGCTTTGGGGTGCCTTCCAACCCAAAACATTCTGACCTCAAGGCNAAATTCTTCACAATGAGGGTGGTGAGGCCCTGGCCCAGGGTGCCCAGAGCAGTGGTGGCTGCCCCATCCCTGGAGGTGTTCCAGGCCAGGTTGGATGGGGCTTGGAGCCCCCTGATGCAGTGGGTGGTGTCCCTGCCCACAGCAGGGAGGTGGGACTGGATGGGCTTTGGGGTGCCTTCCAACCCAAAACATTCTGACCTCAAGGCAGGAGAAGGGCAATGTAGGGTGTGGGGGTGTGTTCAGGGGAGAGCAGGTGGGAGGTGTCACACAGCCCCCAGCACTGGGATCTGGCAGCAGCCAGATACAGTATGGCCAAGGAGCCCTACTGCCAGGCAGGTAGAGGGCTCAGGTGATGGAGGTGTGCTGGGATGCAATGTAGCTGCAGGCAGGGAGAGAGGTACCGGCGTGGGAAAGCAGCCTGAACAGAGCCCAGGGTCTTGGGTGAAATATTTCACCCAAGAAACAAAGACTTTCACCCATTTTAATTTAGCTACCGATCTCCACGTGGCCCTGAGGGGAAAAAGAACCCCCAACGAAATACACATTTATCTTCTGCTTAGTAGCTCAAAACTTGGCTTGGGTTCACTCAAAAAGTTAATGAAACTCCTAAAAAAAAAAAAAACTGGGCACCGTTTCAAGTCTGTGCTGCAATCCTGACCCAGGAGAGAAACACCCAGGGCTTCTGCCTCCTCAGACACGCAAGTAGCCCTGATCCCCTCCCAGATTCACATCCCTACCTGGGACCTCGTCTCCCATTGATCAGAGCATCATGGTTTATAAAGAAGGAGGAATTACAGCCCATTACGTGCAGGAGGAAGAGTCATTTCTCTTCTGTTTTCCCTTTGCTTTTGCAGAAGGGCAGGAGATGCTCAGGGTATGAGATAACTCTCAGAACAAAGCCACGGATGCTCCCGTGCTATTGGCTTCAGCCAGGGTCTCCCACAGCTCCAGATCCCTTTGCCAGGGCAGGGGTTTGCCTACAACAGCCAAGCAATCCCACTCGCAAACCAGGGATCAAGCTTTTCACACCCCAGCTTGGGCTCTGCCACCTTCACTCCTTGCTTTGTCTCTCACTTTTTTTTTTTAGGCTCATTTTCCAAGTATACGAGTTTTACTGGTTTTTCCCTCCAGAACTCCATCACGCTGACATTTTTCACAGGACATAAGAAACATTCTCTACCCAACCCAGTAAAGTGCAGTCCCTGATTTCTCTCCCTTCTGCCATCCTGCTATCATGCTTCCTTCATCTTATATTGCCCTGCAGCCCTAATGCAAAACCTCTCTGTACTCATCTGCACTCTGCACCCAATGTAAAGCCCCACCAACAAGGGCCGAGACTCTCAAAAAACCCAAATTTAGCTTATAAAAGCCAAATCCCGCTTGTTCAAATGGGAAAGGCTTCGTGCAGCCATCGTCTCTGCTCCTCCTTCCAAACCAAAGAACAGAAGGCATGGAGATGACACATGGCTTCCAAGCTATGAACAGATGCACCTTTTGCAGAAAGTTGCTGCAATGGGATCCCCAGTGCCATAAAACACTTTCTTTGGGCAAATAGGTGACACAAATACACAGGATCTACAAGCCTAACCTCTTTTTTACTTTTTCTTTTATTGACAGGATAGTTTATCTCAATGGGAGTTAAAGGACAATGCATTTTGTCCCATTTTACAGAGAGAGCTCTAAAGCTCAGAGTGATGATGGACCACATCCAAATACGTAGGCAACCACCTCCCAAGATAGCTAAATTAGCATTTTAAAAGGCAACAGAGCACATACACAATATGTTAATAAAAAGGTCACATAAACACCTGAGATAGAGATATTTGAAGCATCTGGATCATCTTTTTACTTTTAAGTCAAGCTCATCCTTTGCAGGAGAAGGAAATCACTCTACAGCCCATACCCACTCAACAGGCAAAATTCAGTTTCATAAATCTTCAAGAAGAGATGACCAAGCTGAAATCCTGCCTTTCAACACAACCAAACGCAAGACCAAGGAGAAACAGTCCTCAACAGTTGCCAGTAGAGAAAAGAGTAACCATAAGCTTCATCACCACCCTCTCAACAGCTCCTTCCCTAAGGTCCATTGTTTTATTTTATTTTGTTTTCTTAAAAGAACAACCTCTCTTTTTCCTGGCCCATTCAAACACTCCCCTCCCTTTCTGGAGGCTCAACCAAGAAGAGATACAGACATCTGCAAAGCAGACTCACCAACCTGCTTCTTCACACCACCCTCCCCCTTCCAGATAGCCCTTTGTCCCATCGGATGCAGTTGGCAGCTTGCACTCACCATGACAGAGATATGAAGAATGTGCATCTGCTCCTCCACTATCTCTGAAGGCTCCTGGAGGCTGGGAGGGGTGGCCCGGGAGAGCTGCTCAGCACTGCTCATGGAGACGTGGAAGTACAGGGTGCCGTTCTCCAACCATTGCTGCTTCCAGTGCACCAGCGAAATGTCAGCCACGGTCCCCGACATCTCTGCAGGGACAAAACATGCAACTCAGGAGCTGGTTTCTCCACAGTGCAAAAAGGTGGTATTGTTTGCAGTCCTGGAAATCAGGACTTTTGAGTCTTACTCCAACTACTGCTTCTGATCCGAAGGATGAGCTTGGGCACTGGGTTTTGGTCTGCTGTTCCCCCATACATGAACAGTAACAGTTGACTTGCTTGATGAAAAGCAAGGGGCTACGAAGTGCCTTGGGATTCCTGGACTAGAAAGGCAGCAACAGTAAATAACATTGCAAAAAGTGCCTTTAACCTCCTAGAGCTCTCCCAGGAAAAGGCTGGGAGAAGCTCCCAGGTCTGCAGCCAAGCCCAGGAGAGACTTGCTGCTTGGCACAGGCAGAGCGAGGACACTTGGTGCCAAACAAGCCAAAACGCAGCCATACATTCTGCTGGCATTTACACCAGAAACCTTGCTGCAGATCTCAAGGTAGCACAAGAGCAGTGTTAGGAGACAGTCACAGCACAGACTAATGAGCACCAGCAAGAAGAGATAACCACCAGGTTTGACAAACGCCTGTTAACCTTGGGGTTGCTTCTGTTGGCCTTCCTCTGCAGCCTTCTGTTAGCTCTACACCCCATCCAACCCCGATTTACGCCATACGTGCCCTGGGAGCTGGCATTAGAGCATCCCAGCATGCACATGCACAGTGGTAGCTCCCCCTCACTTAGGGCACCACATCTGATGTCCTAGGGGCTCCGACCATCCAGGCACCACGTAAGGAAAAGCCAGCCCCACATCTGCAGTCTCCAGCACAGCCAGAGCCAGCAGCTCCAAACCTCAGCTGCAGCTCCTGCCTTGGCCAGGCAGCAGCAAGCACAGGCAGGAGCGCTGACAGCTCCACAGCTGCCCATCAACTTCTAAATGGATCTCTGCAAAGAACTCATTTGGCAGTTTGGCAGCTGAATCAAGACCGGAAAAAAAATACTAGTGCAAAATGAGCCAAAATATTTCTCCTTCCACCACCTCTTTTTTAGTGTTTGTTTTTCCATTTGCAATATAAGCAATGGGAAGCAAGTCAGGTCCTCTTAGTCACCGCACCCAAGGCTTCAGTAATCACTCTCTTCGTGGGAGACCCAAATTCAATTCCCTCCTGTTTGGGAAGAGCGACTGGCTATATCGGACTGTGACCTGCATAGCGTGTCTGCTCCAGAAAGCTGACAGCATGAGTTTAGGTTCCCCTGGCACCACAGTGGGAATGGAAATGAGGTTCTCCTGCCCACCTTGGCCGCAGACCATCACCTGTGAGAGGGTCAGCAGGGAGGATGCGGCTTATTCCTCTGCGGGCAGAGCGGCCAGGGAATGGCAATGGCATTTTGCATTTCACTTTCTGGAACGCAGCTGCGCAAAGCACATCCAGTTCCAGCTCCCAGTGGAGATGAAGGAAGGAATGAGACAGGCTGAGGCTGTGCTGAAGATTTACCCACACCTTTCAGGACAAGATGCTTCGAGACACTTGGGTGCTGGTTCACAAGCAGGCACTTCCACTTGTACATCCCAACCCAGCAAGAAAACCTCTCAGTTCTTCAGGAATATTCTTTCTTATCCCTGAAGTGAATACATTTTCCAGCAACAAGCTTCTGACTTTCCCTTGTGGTCACCACCCCTTGCTCCCAGAGAAGTCCCCATCACACCCTTGTTCCTGTAGGATGCGCCCTCGCTGCAGAGCCCAACCGAGGGTAGGAACAAGGTTACCCCGTTACTGCCAACTCCCTGATTCAGCAGCTCACTAATTATAGTGCTGACATACCTGAGCCGGCTGCACTGTCACCTGAATCTAATCAGAGGGCTGTGCTCATTATCTCTGCCTCCTGAGCACAGCACCACTTGTTATCCCCAATCTCTATGCACATCTGAGCACTCAAAGGAGAAAAACTAAACAGCTCCTGACCATGCATGGGATCCTTCAAGAGCCCACGCTTGCACTTTGGAGGGGACGCATGAACTCCCTGTCATAGCTCTGTCACAGCAATGAGATTGTTCCTAATAATCCCTTCCCTCCTCTAATATAAATAGCTGTTTGCTGGAGCAAATCAGTAGCCAGAGGTGTTACTTGCACTCTTTACTCGGTAAATCAAGCTCACGCTGCAGGACAGCAGCCTGTGCAAGACCTGGGAATCTAATGAAATGAGACTTTTATGCCTCTCACCTCCAAAGAGGCAAAAGCAGAAGGCTTCTTATGGCAGTAAAAATAAGAACAAAATGAGAGGAATACCAGGGCTGCTTAATTGCAGACATCTTCCTAGCAATACTTCAAAGGTCTGTACTGAAAAGCATCTCCTTGCTTAATTAAATATGCAACAAATGCTACTTTTAGGAGCAATAGCAGTAACCCAGCTTTGGGACAGCTATCACAAGTTCTCCCACAGAGGCAAACAGGTCATGGGAAAGCACAGAAGCACCAAGAGACAGGAGTCTGGTTATGCAAAGTCATCTTCCTTCTGTTCAGAGGGACAGTCACACGTAGGAGAGGATGATCTATGATAGTGCAGAGAACGATCTATGGATCCGCAGTGAACGGACTGAGAGCAGCCCTGAAGAGAAGGACTTGGGGCTGCTGGTGGAGAAGAAGTTCAGCATGAGCTGATGATCTGTGCTTGCAGCCCAGAAAGCCAACCCTACCCTGGGCTGCATCAGAAGACATGGGACCAGCAGGGTGAGGGAGGGGATTCTGCCCTTCTGCTCTGCTCTGGTGAAGCTCCACCTGGAGCTCTGTATCCAGTTCTGGAGCCCTCAGCACAGGAAGGACCTGGAGCTGTTGGAGCGAGTCCAGAAGAGGCCACGGAGATGATCTGAGGGTGGGAGCATCTCCTATACGAGGACAGGCTGGGATTTGCGCTTGTTCAAGCTAGAGAAGAGAAAGGTCCAGAGAGAACTTAGAGCAGCCTCCAGTCCAGAAAGGAGTCTTGATCAGGGACAGGATGAGAGGGAAGGGTTTGGAGCTAATGAAGAGAGACTGAGATGAGATCTTAAGGAGAAATGTTTTGCTCTGAGGGTGAGGAGGCCCTGACCCAGGGTGCCCAGAGCAGTGGTGGCTGCCCCATCCCTGGAGGTGTTCAAGGGGCTTGGATGTCACTTGGAGCCCCCTGATCAGTGGGAGGTGTCCCTGCCCATGGCAGGGGGTGGCACTGGCTGAAAGGTCCCTTCCAACCCAACCCATTCTACGATTCAATATTTCCACGATGATTACTACACACTCACCCTACCCACACTCCTACAGCAGACCTGTCCAAAAGAGCTCAGGAAAGGAGGTTGCGCTGCGCATACCACAACACAGACCCAATTTGGGTGCCACCAGGACCCCAAAGGCTACATCACATTAGGGAATAAACCCCCAGGGTCAATCTTTCTCCAAATTTTTTCCCTTGCACACACATTTTTGCCTGGGGTGTTTAAAGAGAACATTGCTGGGGAGTTCTGAGAGATAGGCAATTTTTTGGATTTTAGCCTAGCCTGAAGATAAGCCTGTTTCATTTTCAAAAGGTCTCTTCCAAAAGTAGAAACTTCAATTTAACATTCATTTCACCATTTTAAGCAAAACCTGCAGCGAGGCGATTTCTGACGAAAGTTGACTTGCCGAGCCTGGGTACCATTTACCACACATTTATAAATACCTGGATTCTTTTCACCCCTGCAGCTCATGTTGCAGGAAACCTGGCCATTACTGCTCCCAGCACTGCCAGGCCATCACGAGCCTTCAATCACATTCCCTGCTCACAAAAAAAGAAAAGCCTTTTCAAGCCCAGTTATCTGCTGCACCCTTCAATAGCCAAACACAGGGAAGTTTCTTGGCCTCATACACTTGACATGAATATTATACTGCTTGTGTTTCACTGGCCACGCATTGTCACATCACTATCTACACGGTAGTTACAGCAGCAATAGCCCATCCATCAGAAAGGATACAATACTCCGCAGCAAGATTGCCTGTTATCAGAGCTTTCAAATGCTTTTGGAACAAATTAAGGGCATTCCTGCACCAAAACAGAATGAGATACAGCCAAGGTTTTAAATGGGCCGCAAAGGAAAAGCATTTGTAGTCTATAGCTCTTTAAAAATCTCCCGTCTTGCAGATGGGGAGTTCTCAGATGGGTTCAAAAAACAGCATCTTGAGTGAAACACAGAGTAAAACAGCCCTCAAAATATCTTCTTACCTGCTTTCTGCACCTGACAGAATAGCAGAGAAAGCATCCTCCATCCCCGCAGCAGACAGTCAGTTGCCTTCTCCCTTTCCAAAGGCAACATCCCACAGCCAAGCAGAAGACCCCAGAAAGCTGTTCCTTCTGTCACGGGAGCAGAGATATCTCCTCTCCAGCCTGACCTGCCCTTCATCTCCCAACAACTCACACCTGCCCTTCATCTCCCATCACGCAGCTCAGCTGAGCCCAAGGGCAGCACTGCTTCTCCCACAGCTCCAACAGCCTTTGGCATCACCTAAGGATGGTCTGAATTTAAGAGAAGAGCACACAAAGCACTCCTTTTTTTTTTTTTTTTCCCCTTCTTCAGGCTCTAGGTCTCATAAAGTTACAATTTCCACGTTTTCCTTAGAAATTCAACACACAATCAAAACCCTTCCCAAGGCTCTGACTCTGATCAAGGCTCATGGCATCATGGAATGGTTTGGGTTGGAATGGACCTTAAATCCCATCCATTGCCACCCCCTGCCATGGGCAGGGACACCTCCCACTGGATCAGGGGGCTCCAAGCCCCATCCAACCTGGCCTGGAACACCTCCAGGGATGGGGCAGCCACCACTGCTCTGGGCACCCTGGGCCAGGGCCTCCCCACCCTCACAGCAAAACATTTCTTCCTAAGATCTCATCTCAACCTCCCCTCTTTCACCCTAAAACCATTCCCCTTCATCCTGTCCCTGATCAAGACTCATCAGAAGGTCTCCCACCCAGGACGCAGCAGGGGACAGCAGTGACTGCAGCAAGATCCCTTCCAACTGATTCCCTAATTCCATTTTTCCTTTCACTGTTGCTACATTCCTTACATATAAACATTTCACTGAAGTCTTCAACTCGTATTACAATCAAACTTAAAAGCAAAAGGGCCTAAATGCATTTGGTTGGGAACCAAGACGATTCCCATAAAAGCAGATTATGCTGACATGATGAATATAAAATGAAACAGCAGATATTAAAGTTGGAGGATTGTTACTCCATGCCTTCGGGCTCCTGGCCGCCCTCCTACCCACCTCCTCCTCCTCTCTGCCCCCTCCCACTCCGTTTTACTGAAGGCAGAGATAGCCTTTTCACCTCAGCCTTCTCCAAGGCAGGCTGACAGGCTGGAAATACTCAATAGCTTCCCCCATCCCCCTTGACCTTATGCAATGCTTCAACATTCATCAGTTATTCGGGAGGTTGCAGCCCTGCCTTATCTGCCGTGGTGTTTTACAAAGCCAGTTTTGTATTTAATTGGCTTGTTCTTGCTAATATACCGTGTTTATTGTATTTTTATTTAATTCTGGAAGGTCATTATTAAAAAAAGCCATTTTGCTTACAGCAGCTCATCCCTGCACGGTTCCCCACCCCTGGATAAGCAAACCCTCTTTGTGCTTCCCCTCCTCTTCACTCCCCTGGGACTGGCTGGACACCTTTAAGGACCAAATCCTTGGTGTGACGGGTGAGAAGCCTGTGAGTAATTTCCAGTGCACGGATCCAGGCTCCTCCTGCCTTTTTCCTCACCACCTGCTTCATCCCAGCAGGACCTGCACCCTGCAGCCAGACTTCATCAGCTCACCTGCACAACTCATCACCTTAATCTGCTGGCAGAGGCAAAGCTGGAGATGTCTTTAGCGATTATATTTCCTTTTACGACAGGCTCAGAAACACGATCCCATCTTGTGCAGAAGCCCTGACAACTGCATCGTCCTCTTCTTGCCCGTGCACCACCCCTAATCCTGCAACCCCATTTCTCCCTCTATTAGCCCAGGGGCTCTTCTGAGTTAATGCTCTCCAGAGGCGCCAACCTCCGGCGAAGTGTTAGTTTATAGATTCTTCAGCACTAGCTACCACTTATGCTAATAAACCAAATTTATGCAGAAAGTCATAAACAGAGAGCTCTCCCCAGTGCCCTTGCCAGCATAGGATTGCTCCCTGTGGAATAGATTATCGCTCTCTGTGCAGACTAGATCCAAAATGACTCTCGTAATGGGGCTTCCCCCAAGCTCCCCAGGGGACTATTCTGCAGTCAAACAGGCCCTAACAGTTCTAACAGTTTGGGTCTTTTGGTGGCAATGTGGTGGGGTTTTTTATCCCAATCATTAGCTCCCTTCATTAGATTTTTCCCTTTCCCCTCTGCCCATTTTTTAACATGTTCTTTCCCTTCTACATCTACTCCCCTGCTCCCCCCGCAGCACTCCCTAGGGCAACACGCAAACACAGCTGCAGATCGTAAAAAGTAATAGAGAAGCTCAGAAGTTTAAGGGAGAGGAAAAAAGATGACAAGCTCCCTCTGATCATCTCTTTTCAAAGCCCCTGTCTGCAAGGAGCGCAGTGCTGCACCTGCAGGGCATTTCAGGGGTGATTTCAGCGCTGAGCGTGTCTGCTGGGACATAGCAAGTGTCCAGGGATGGTGGCGGATTAAGGAGGGCTTCAGGGAGCCTTGGTCTTGAGGTGGTCCACAGGGCACCCCTCCCAGCACTGTGGGCAGCCTGGGGCAGTCCCTCTGCATCTCGTTTGCTCTGACAGCAGCATCCCGTGTCTTATGTTGAATGGAAAAAATATCAGGTACCCCAGGGCAAGATGGGGTTTGCAGTAAAGTGGGTTTGACTATTTTTAGGCTTTGCTCAAACCACCTGGAAGGACAAGAAAGCCAGGTATGGGGCATGCTCCTGTGTCTCACCACCTCAAAGACCGCATAGATGTAGTAAGAGCTGACCTGCCACCAAAGGGTCCCTAAAAATGTCAGATCAAAGCAACTGAAGGTGAAGGGAGATCTCAAGATCAACAGGAACCCCAAAAATGAGAAAGCCTCTCCAAGTGTTGTTCCCACTTCACAGAGCTTTAGTCAAAAATCCTTCCCAGAAATCCTTCTCAGAAAGCACTGAGGAGGGCATGGTCTCTGCCCCGTGCAAGTGAGACTCCCATGGTGAGCTCGTTGATGCTTCTGGAGACAGCAAGGAGTCACCCAGCACCCCAGTAACTCTTCCCTCATGAACACCAGCACCTCTGGTTTCTCGAATAGCTGGAAGCCTCTCACATACATCTCAGCTTGTGGGCTTGAAGATTTACACTGGTTTACCAACAAAAGTCTCCCTGTAGGCTGCAATTTGGTGGGAGCAAGGTTTGTGGGTACAACTGCAGCCACGATACAGAGGGACAAGGCACTCCTTCACCCAGTGCTCTTCCCAAGCCCATTCACCTCTGCAGACTGTCAGCCTACACATGGCACAAAGCAGAACACCCACAGCCCACGGTGCCTGAGGGGGATGTGAAGGAATGCGTGCACTGAGATGGGAAATTCAGCCACCAATACTCAAAATCAGACACTGAATCCCAGCTCAGGAAGGGCTCTTCTTGCTGCCATCACGTCTCATCACTGAGCTATTAGAGCCATGCCGTTGTCCCACCTGTCCGAAGGGTGGCCCACAGTGTCTGCCCAGCTTCAGCAGCCACCAACACCAAGTCTTACACTTCCTTGCCCAACCCTACAACTCAGCTCCAGCCCTTCTGGGGCAGCCCATGCTATTTGCCGTGAGCTGGTGTTACACTCATGAGTACAGGAATGGTACTGGATTTCTTCCATTTAACGTCAGGAACGGTGAACTCAGCCATGACATTTGGATTCTTCCCGTCCTTCCACCAACCTGACTCATAAACATCGTGGGGTTGGGTTTTGGTAGATGTAGTTATTAAGGAATGCAGCAAGAGGTCAGCAGACCGAATTGTCACACAGATGGTCCAGGAGATGAGACAGGGTGAACAGGGACTGAGACAGCCTCTTCCACGACTCACCCCCTGGAAACACCCCGAGCCTATCAGAGCGTCGGGCGGTTCCAATACAGCTCCCTCACTCTTGGCTTTGGAGCCCCCTGCACCATCCCCACGTGCCTGTGACCTTCCCAACCACAGGCTTTAGGCTGTCAGCGAGCAGATACCGATTTGCCTGCGCTGCCTACAGATCATAATCTGACTCCACACACTTAAAGAAGCTCAGTGCACACTCTGCGTTCTTACAGCTGCTTTGATTGCAGTTCAGTCTTTAGTACATTACTCTTATTTATAATGCTAGGGCTTCAGCGTGGCGCCTCAGGCGCTCTAAAATTATTACAGGGCCCTTTTGACTTTCAATTCCCTTCCATTCAGTTCCATTTTTATTTGTCAGCAGAGCCTCCCATTGACCAGGGGTGGAAGCCAACCGCGCGCAGGCAGACGGCACTACTGCACGTTAAGCCAGTCCTATAGAAATTACTCTCACACAGCTCAACACGACGGGTCATCTCGGTTTCAATGAGAAACGTTGGGTTTGGAAGAGCAGCTGGCAGAACACTCCTGGGTGCAGCTTCCTCGGAGAGAAGAGGCATCCAGGTCAGAGCAGCAGTAGAGGGGCTTGGCTGTGGCCCCTTGACAGTGCCGTCCACCCAGCTGATGCAGCCATCATTAAAAAAAAAAAGGTGAAGGGAAGAGATTTTAAGCATTAGAGCCCTCCTTGCGTGTCCTTCAGAGATGCAGGAGGGATGGGTGTGAAGGCACTGCCTTGCCGCAAAGATTTTGTCCAGAAGCTCTCTGCCCTTCCTCCATCCCCACCCCTCAACTGAAGGCACAGGAGCTCCCTTTGGAGGTGCTTTGGGGTTTTACTGAAAAGCTCAAACTTTGCCATTTCTCTGGAGCCTCCTGCCTCACCCAAGGGAGGCACAGGGTTCACTCTTGAGAGAGCGCTTGAAAGCGCAAGGAAGAAGGAAGAGCTGAGCCTTTCGTTTTGTCACAGGAGAAAGGGCTGCTGGTCCATGGGAGTTATTGCTGTAGGAACGCACGAGGAAAGCTGCAAAACTCTCTTTTTTCCCCCACTTACTCCAGGTCCTCAAAACCAACAGGGACAGAGCTGATAAATGGGGAAAGAGACTATTTGAAAATCACAAGCACCAGTTTTTGATGGTCCAACTGTTAATCCCTGCTAAAGAAATCATTGTATTTGATAAGGAAGCTTTTCTGCAGGTAACACGCACACAACTCTGCCAGCCCTGTCCTGTCACTATTTTAAGGCTGGATTAAACGAGACACGTTTTTATGAAGACAGCAGGGATGTCCTGGCTCAGAAAATCCACCAATGCGCAGGGGATCCGCAGATCTGGTATGCAACTCTGCATCAAGGTATGCAACTCTGCTCAGCCCTGGGCTGCTACACTTGGGGTACCTGCCTGCACCCACTGCCCTGTGTCATTGTGGTACTTGATAAAACTTGTGCAAAGAGAAAACATTTGATTTTTTAAAATATACCCCTTACAGCCTCTTCCCTGTGCAGGCAATAGAGGGGACTGCAACTTTTTCTTTGGCTCTGAGGTTGTGCAGGAGTTGAGGGCTGGGTGTGAGCGGTGCAGAGAGCAGCCCAGCACAGTGGGGTGGGCACCCAGGGGCAGAGGAGGGCTGTCACACAGGTGAAGGGATAGGCCAGGCAGCGGGGTGCACGCTGCTCGTCCCTGCAAGCTGCAGCAGGAGCAGAAGGACAATGTGACCTATTCAGGTGACTTGAAGAGCACTGCAAAGCCAGGCAGACTTCACAACAACACCGAGTGCTACGTTCGTTTTATGGCATGCACTGTTCTGCACAGCCTACTCCGAGAAGGGAGCCAACGGTGCCAGCCTCGAGGGGCGAGCATCGCTCAGAGCTTGATTAAAACTAGCCAAGTGCTTTATAACCTCTATGCATTTTTAAATGTCTCTCTTTGGGAAACATACCTCTGAAAATGATAAGGCAGTCTGATAGCTCAAGGCACTGCTCAAACTGTGAAGAAAAGTAATATTTCTAGCAAGGTCCCTCCACAGACCTCCTCTCCCAATATGCTCTCGAGAGCTGGGGGGGTCCCATGCAGCGCTGTGGGATGGGGAGGAGAAGAAAGTAAGGGAGGAAAGAGGAGGTCTTGTTGCTTTCTAGAGAGACAAACACGAGGATGGGCGTCCTTTTCCAAGGAGAAAGAGTCAGCAGTGCCAAGGAGAGGAGCTGGCTGCTGGCTGGGCATTTTCAGGAGAAAAGCAGGTAGTGGATAACTTGGGTTTTTCAGCCCATGTGTCACCTGGAGCACCAGGTGGGTGCATCAGAAGCTAAGCAGCCTGAAAAAGCTGCCCAAAAAGGCAAAAACACCCCTATTACCAGGAAGGAACATTTTCTGGAGCCCCTCTGTATGCATTATGATAGGGTCCCTTCCCTTGATGTCCAGGCAGACATCCACAGCGGTTAAAAAGGATTAAGGGTCTTATCTCTTCTCTGGGAGAGGCTTTTGAGTGCACATTCACAGGAAAGCATACCCCGAAGCCTCCAAGGTACCCAAGTACCCAGGTTCTGTCTTGGCTACTCAAAACCCCCAAATTCAGCTCTTACTTAAAGAAATGAAATTCTCATAACCTCACAAAAAGTACCACTTCTCTCTAAAAGCCCAGAACTACATCTTAACCGTGGAGTGACCCGCACGTTTGTCTAGTCCAGCGGGATGCCATCAGTCTGGGACAACACCAACAGCCTCTCTCTGGCCAAGGACCAGTGGCTTCCTGCAGGACAGGAGAAAAGCACAGCAAGGGATAAGCAAAAGCGGGCTGCTGCTCCTAGAAGATGTCATCCCAGGATGTCAGACCCTCAACTAAGCAGGACAAGCCACCTTAGCCATGGACAAAGGTCTGCAGTGGGACGCTGCAAGCCGACAGGCGGCCAGAAGCAAAAGGGTTTACTGAGACGTAGCTGTGAAAATTCTCACCTCTCTGTGGACCAACTCAAAGTGAAATGAAGTGGACTCAAAGCAGCTGATCTAAGAGCATGGAGAAGTCGCTGGAGGGCTAGAAAATGGCATCGTAAGATGAGGAGACATTAAAACCCAAAATCATAAAAGCAATTGAATTTATTAAGGCTTCTTGGAGCCTGTGGGCAAAATAAATTTTCCCCGTTTAGAAGTGGGTAAGGCAAAAGAGAAGCTAAGCAATTTGTCAGAGATTAGAAGTGATGAGCCCGAAGCAGCAATGTCCTCACAAACACCATCACCACCCTGGCTTGGCACAAGCAGCGTCCCTGTCTCCAGCAGTGCAAGTGGATAAGCAGGCACACTAACCATGGCACGAGCAAGAGATGCTTCACCTCCTGCAATAAGAGAGCAATCCTGGGTTGCTGGAAAACTTTTCTGCCCTGCCAGAGGGTGGCCAGGCCATTACAAGACCCCTGTTACCATGTGGGATGTGCCAGCCTTTGTGTGAGGGTTGGGGAAACATCTGTGACGATGTCGGGGAGTGATGCCATGACAATGCCAGCCTGAGCCAGGCACAAGGAGGTCTCCAGCCACTGTGTTTGCCCAGAAGCTCCTCCAGCTCCAGTGGTGACTCTAGTGTCCCGGTGCCACAGCTTTCCAAACAGGCAGAGGAGAGCCAGCTTTGCTGTCACTGCAGCCCCAACCCCACTTTGCAGAACCTTTGCCAACTCATTGTCACCCCACACCACCCCATACAGTCCCACTCCTTTCCCAGCCAGGTTGCCTGGTGTTCCTCACCAGTGGAAATGCTTCATGAGGCTCTTCTTGCCCATCCTTGTCTCTCATCATAACAACAGGGCTACCATCCCATTCCAGCTCTTCATCCCTATTTTTCCCTTCCCCTCTTCCCTATCAAGTTGAAATCACTCCCCATCCCTGACACCATTGGGAGAGGCTAATCCATGTCTCCATTAACAGTGGACCTGGTGCCCCCATCATCCCTACACCATTAGATCCAAAAGCAGCATGGTTTCATGGTTGCATCCCCATTTGCTGTCCTAACAGACACAGGGAAAGCTCTACAGCAACTGCCCACAAAGGGCCACCTACACTGAGAAAGAGACACAGAGCGTTTCCACCCTTGATCTGCATACACAAAGGTCGCGGGAGAAAAGCAGAGGGGGATGAATCCTTACAACCTCATTAGAGGGAAAGAAACTGTTTCTGCAAATAATAATTGATTTCTAAATTTATCCCCTAATTAAATAGGTTCCCTGGATGAATCTGCATGCAAGCTGTAAGGTGATGATTTAGTGCCTGGCTTCCTACGGGAATGCATCAACACATGTTTGCAAATTGTCTCTCTCCCAGATTCAAAGGTAGGGTGATCATCTCCCCATGCCAGCACGCCTGGAGCAGACAGGGCTCCTCCTGCCACCTGGAGCTTTCAGCAAGCCAAGCCAAGCTTTCCTCTGTGCCAGGTTTATCTTGAGCTGCACGCAGGGCAGAAGGGCATTTGTCACCTATCTTGTCCCTGGTCTCTGTGCTCCAGCCCAGCAGGGACTCTCCTGCGGACCAGAGCAGGGACCCATCACGACCAGGACCATGCAACTCACACCCTGCCTAAGCAGGAGGCCAGCAGGAGGATTTTTTGGCAGGCAGCAGCTGTAAAACTACAGCAGAACTGGAAATGCACTGCCTAAACTCAGCACGTAGTAACAGTGAGAATGAGAAACATTATCTCCAAAACATGCTCTTGCTTCCTACATCAATTCCACGGCTGTTCCTGTCTAGTTGCTTTGACTTTTTCCTACAGACACCATCAGCTAATAAAACCTCAAGAGACGGATCCTGGGATAAAACCAAGCTACAAGCTCTGCAAAAATTAAACACATTTATCACTCTTCTGCGGAGAGCTCCTCTTGGAAACCAGAGAGCCCTGATACTCTCAGACAAGCATCAAAGGACTTCGGACGCAAGAACTCCATGTCAGCTTGAATAGGAGACAGTGCCAAGCAGCCTCGTTGCGTTAAAGCCCACGCTAATTAAATCCTGCCGCTTGGGTCCGTAAGTGAGTGTCCACACACAGCGCTGGCTCAAAGATCTTCCTTCCAAAGGAGAGAGGCATTTGCCTGCGTTTATGCACTGTCTTCTGCATGTGAGTAGCAGCAACACTTTTCACCTCCTCCTCTTCAACCCCTGCCTACTTTCCCACTCCCCAGTATCACCTGTGCACCAGGTATAAAGGTGCACCCTCCTCTGAGGCTCCAGCCCTTTGGTGGTGAGGTTTCAGGATCTTCAGTGTTCAAGATCAGGTTCGACTTTGAGCCCCCCGATCCAGTGGGAGGCGTCCCTGCCCATGGCAGGGGGTGGAACTGGATGGGCTTTAAGGTCCCTTCCAAACCAAGCTGTTGTGACTTGATGATCTACAGACACAAACCATCCCTCCTGATGCCCCAGACACTGGGGTCCTGTTCCTGGCACATCGTACTTGCAAGAATGCGCCATAAGTGCAGTCTGGAGATCTTTTATGGTGCCCAACTCCGCCACACTAAGGAGAGATGGAGGAGCTCTCCGTTCAGCCCTTGGCTCTGCCACTCACTGAATTCATAAATTCAGATATTTAGGAACCTGCTTGGCCCTGCTGGGGCTTTTGGAGGGCAGAGATGTAGCCTGCAAGTCCAACTCAGTGGCACTGAAACCAAACAAGTAGAGAAGCTGCTCCCGTCAAGACCTAAGAGGATTTTCAGAGGTTTTGAACCTTATCTTGGTCTGCAATGGAAAAAATGGACAGTCTGGAAGTTTTTCCGTGATGGAGCGGGAAGAATAAACTCTCCATTTACCCCTTACAGAAAGAGTGAATGTGGGTTGCAACCAAAGGGTGAAAGATGAGCCCCAGGCATGGATGGGCCAAGGCCATGGCTATTTGCTGTCCCGGAGTGACAGCACGCATGGACTCCTCCCCACTCGGTCACATGTTCTTCTTTGAAGAAATGCCAAAAGATGGGATTTTCTCCCCTGCTCTGTCCAAAAAGGTCTTCAAAACTGAAGCATCTCCATGGTATTTTGGATTTCTCAACACTTCTAGATGAAAACTATCTTGTTAAGTGAGTTCTCAATCCCGAAATCACTATTGCAGACAGAGCTCAGGCCCTAACCTACTTCTGCACTCAAAAATAAAAACCCATTAGGTGGCTAAATACTTTAGGAGCTGCATCCCTTCATCTCCCTGCTTTGGTTCTCCATCTGTAGCAGAGCATCCTCCTTTATAAATTGCCTCTGAGAGCCTCAGATCTCTTCTGAAAGAAAACAATATTATTCACAGGACAGGAAAGAGATGCAAGAAAGCTAATTAGTCCTTGTACAGAGGAATTTGCAATATACAGCATTCAAATGAAGCCCGATTTTTGGATCGTAGTGCTAAAATCTTCGCACTGCGTCACTAGCTTTCTCTTTCAGAGGTGCCTTTTTTTTTTCTCACCTTGAGAATTTTTAAAGGCAAAGAAAATTCCTTTAGGTACCCAAAGCAAATTCATAATCTGCCTCTCCACCACTTACCAACTTGAGCGCATTAAAACCCTGTTAAGAGCAGAGCAAGATGAGTCCTTGAGGCCCTGTTCCCCAAGGATGTGTGCACATAAAGCAAGGAAAATGTGTGGTTATTAGAGTTTAGCTTTATTGTTTTCATAAAACACACTGAAGATTGTGTTTATGATTCTGGAGAAAATAAAACCCTCTCTCCAATTGTTAAAATAATGAACACAAGATACTCCAGTGACTTCTAAACAATCAAACACTTCGGACTTGCACAGCACCCTCTACTCAGATTTCAGAGAAGTCTGTACAAGAAGGAAAATAGGCCTGGATGGGTGGAGGATAAATCCACCGCCTCACCTCAGAGCCAAAGGAAGCAGCATAGTTTACACAGCCATCGTGTGAGCCTACGTTATGTGGATGGGAAGGGAACTGCTCCAAACTCAGTACAAAACTGCTGCAGAGCCAGTTTTGCTGGTAAATTCCCGGTTCCTGACTGATCAAATCTCATTTGAAAGCCAGACTTAACTGAGAATAACTTAAACATATTCAAAAAGTAAAAGCTAAGGCGGTGCTTCCTCTCTGTCCCCTGCACAGGTCACTCATAAATCATTCTCCAACGCAACGTTCACGCCTTCGGAGGGGTTTTGCCTGCTCTGTGTCCCTACCAACCTGAAGGTCTTCTGCATCGGGCTGCAAGGAGGCCTTTTTATCCATCCCTCCATCCCGTCAGACACACAGCATTGTCCAAGGAACCCAACAGCCTCTGTCACTTCTGCTCCTCTACCTCCAGCCTGGAGGAAGGAGAAACCGAAGGTGTTTTTTTTCCCCTCCTTAAAATATTATAAAGTCTACGTGAGGTTATGAATTATTGAATGGAGCTGCCTCTTCAATTTAGTACAATGATGATGGAAGGGAAACATGGACTGCAGAGGGGCCGTGTCCCCAGCACAAGAGTGGGGCAAGGAGCCAAGGGGCATGACCAAGTGGGATTATTACCCAGCTGCTTAGTGTCCCTGCCTATCCATCAGAGCCTGACACCTGCCTGGCACCCCTCGCGCGGTAGGGATCGAATTCATCTCGGAAGAAGCCAAGAGAAATAAATACATCATCCATGGTAATGGCATGGGGAGGGAGAGAAAATTTTCAAACAGGGGGACCCCCTCCATATTCCTGCCACAACAACTTGAAAATCTAGACCTGAGACCCTCTTGGCCATGTCCGATGGTTAACCTGGATGGACTGACCTGGCAGAAACAGGTCTTCTTTCGAGCTGCAGCACTAGGGGATAGACCAGGAGCAGGGATGGAAAAAGCCAGTGAGGACAGAGACCCTGGGAAGGCGGTGGCAGGGTAGCCTTCAGATAGTTTTGCAGATGCTTTCTGGAAAGTATTACTGCCAGCTTTAAACCAACCTATTAGTATGAGCCTTTGGGGCTTGTAATAAAATCCAAGATGTTTTTTTTTCCAGAGCCAGGTTAGACAGGAGATGTCTGAAATTAAAGGAGCAGCCTAAAAAAAGATTTCAATTCCATCCCTCCCTTTACGTACATTTACTGGCAGGCTCCTCAGAGACAGAGGTCAGCTCTGGAGCACCGCCACCCCGGCTGCATTCATTCCCAGAACTAACATAGCATGCAAAAGCACTTTATGCTCCTCAGACCCACCTTGCTGATTAACGGCTTCGTTCCAAAAAGCACAAAACAAGACTGGATTGAGACTTAACCAATTTCAAAGAACCTGCAAACTCAATACACACAGCCAGATCTTCAAGTTGAGGCTGCACTGGATGTCCAAATTGACAACACAGTCTCTGTGCATCCTGTCCCAGCGTCACATCCTAAAATGAGAATGGAGTAGCTCCCAGGGCCCCATTTTTCCCTCTCTTGCAAACTTATTTTGCGGGTCTCCTTCTGAAAAAGGACATAACAAAACCCAACACACTGCCCTAAACTGATTTTTGTTTAATGAACTAAAGAGTGGTCAGGCACCAGCAGAGGCTGCCCGGGCAGATGGTTGAGTCTCCATCCCTGGAGGTGTTTAAAAGATGGGTTGATGAGTTTCTTAGGGACATGGTTTAGTAAGAGGACAGTCATGGCTGGACTTGATGATCTCAGAGGTCATTTCCAACCAGATGATTCTATGATTCTATTTGGAGAAAGTGGAGAATCAAGTTCTGCAAGAGATTTGCCACCGTGGCTGCCCTTGACCCCCTCATCACACACAATGTTGCTACTTGTGCTCAGGGTGAAGAACTTCATTTAAACACCAGAAATGAAAACCAGTGTATTCCCAGAGAACCAGGTAGGAGTCTCACCAGGTCCAGTCCTTCCCTTTGCCTCCATAAAATTGAACTTATCCCCTGCCTGTGATGACTCTTGGGCTGACCACGGCTTGTGAATCCTGCCCACTCGCTCCTTTTTTTTCACTCTGGACGTTAATGGAAAGAAATCTCTGGATCCATTTGAAATGAATTATACCCCAGTAATTGCAGCTGCTATAGGGCAGTATTAGGTCAAACTGCCCTTTTTGTGCTGTGTCTCAACACTAGAGATGATGAATGGGCTCATTTTCAGCAGAGCTGGATACTCACAGCTCCAGGTGAAGCCCATGCAAACCGCAGACGCTCACCATTCCGATACTGCATCACCCGGTGCCTGCCAAGCTCTTCTTTTAATAAAATATCCAAACTTACACTATATAAACACAATTTTGGCTTGCATTTCTCGCTACTGGTTGTGATCATCCCGCCGGTCCTAAGCATCCCCAAGGCCATCTCTCCAGGCTGAGTTTGATTGCTTAAGAAATCTATGCTGCTCTTCCCCCAGAAGGACCTTTTCAGCTCAAATCAGAGATTCTCCCCTCCCATTCTAACTCTGTGTTAATAATTAAGATAGGGTGGGATTGAAGACACTAATTACTACTGTAAAGTTACTCTCCTGAAGGCTGATAAGGGAAGTAATTAGGATGGACAAGCATGGATTACAGAGCTCTAAATCTCTCTTGTCAAGACAATGCTGTTGCCCAACCTGACAAACGAGTCCATGGGCAACACAACACAGTCATGGAGACCAAGCAACGGGCTGGACCACCGCAGGGCACAGACCCTTCAAGCTGCAGAGCAAGGGGATCCCTTCTCCAGCAGCTTCAGGCTGGGACCAGCACACAACTTCAAGGACTTCAACAAAACCACTCTGCCCAGGGCTGGGCGACAGTTCATATTTGCGTGCACGTTGCTTGCTTTCCGTGGTGGCTGCCGTACACCCACTAAGCTGCTCTTGCACTCCTTCCTTCCCAAATCTGCCACGTCCTCCAGCCAGCAGCACCAGGAGAATGGGGAATGGGAGTTGCCACATAATCCCAGTGCTCCTTCAAGTCAATGATATGATATGTTCCTTCAAGACAACACTCCCAACACCTTCCCTACTCCAGACACCACGCTTTTGGCCGCACTACCTTCATCTAGTCTCTTTTCACCTCCCCAGATGTCAGCTAAGACAAGGAGCACACTCAAGCAGCAGATAGAAGATGACAGCTATTCCATTGGGCTGTCATGGGACACGCGTCCCCTTGACATGAGGGCAAGGATGACATTTCATGGTGTCAGAGCAGTGTGTGATTGCCCTGGAAACATGGTTGCTTGACGCAAAAGCCCAGAGCCTGGGAAATCCCTAGAGGATAAACCTCGTGCGCGTCTCCAGCCACCTTCCATGCTGTGTCCATCAGCTCCAGCTTATTTGTCCATATGGAAGATGCCTCATAGGTGAGACAAAGCAGTGGCAGCTCAGGGGACGTGGACTCAAGCATGATCTCCAGGAGGGCCAACCTATGCAACCTTGCTTGCAAGTCCACAGCTACCAGAATACAGATGCCCATACACCACGTCCCTTCACTCTGCCAGCTGCAGACCCCTGCGGTTCTCTGCGTTTGTGCAACACGCAGCAAAAGTGAGGGTCGAGCTCGGGCAGAGCTGCCAACACCACCAAAAAAAAAAATCTTCATATAGTCAGCAAAGCACACGAGAGCGAGCTAACAGCCAGCAAGAGAGCGCAGACCACCCTGTGCTCCCTGCCAGCTCCTGGGGTCGCATTCCGACCGCAGCCAAGCTCATCTCCCATGCATTCCTCATACATACATACAGATTATTTTCCTATAACCATTTCAGGCACCCTACACTAGAGCATTTATAACTAATACATATTCTAATGTTCCCATTCACCTGAGACACTCAAAATTTCCTGCCTCATTTGTCAGACTTCTTTTTTTATTATTATTTTTTTCTTAAATACCTTCTTCCCCCCAGGCCAGTCAAATCAGTCCAGTTAATTTTAATTTCCACGGACATGGAAAGTCATCTCAAGGTCATTTTTGGGTTATTTTCCAGATTCACGTCTGGAGGATTTTGCAGGATTTGCAATTGAGGCTTCTGATTATTTGCTACACATTGAAACGAAAAGGAACCGGCTGAGGAGAGACAGTGATGAAGCACCCCATTGACACCCAGGTAATTAAGGAGAAACAAACATGTTTGTTGGTTGAAACATGGGGAAAATGATGCAAACCACTTTATTTTAGCAAGGAAGAGAGGAAGGAAGGGAGAAAAAGCAGCAGCTAATGTGTTTCAGTCAGAAGGGCAAGCCAAAGTCTTCCCAGGGTGTTTGCATTTCAGTGGGAAGGTTGTGGGTGCCAAGGGGAGGATTTTGTCACTTCTGATCAGAAAGATGAGCAAAAAAGAAACACACAAAACTGCAAAATATCACCTTCGTGATGCACAAGAAGAGTCTATTTTTATGGGAGAGAAATCCATATTTATATGTCCTAAGGGCTCAGAAGCATTGAAGCCCGGAGATTTGCCACGGGCCAGCCTGGTCTCTTCAGCCAACCTTAGCACTAAGGTCTAGGAAATTATTCTCTTGGGAAACTGGTGATTCCCAGTGTCAGCCCAGCAAAGAGACGATGCCAGGAGCAGGCAGACACACCAGAGCAAGAAACAACTTTCCAGGTGAACGTCAGCACCCGGCTCCCAAGGCGAGCCGAGGGCAGGCGCGTCAATCTGCGCTCCGAGTCTGTTTATTAAAGGTTGTTAATATCGCAGTGGCAGACAGAGCAATGCAATCAAGCCTGAGTCACACATCTTCCCAGGTCCATGGGGACCATGGGTACAAGCCTGGTTTTGTTTCTTTCCCAGGGAATGATCAAGATACAGGACTCGCAGCTCAAATCGCCCGCACTCTCCAGGGGCAGGCGACAGTAATTAGTTTGTGTGCACTGGAGGCATTTTTGGTTTCGAGCCCTGCTCGGGGAACCTGGCAGGAATACTCAAGCTGCTGGGCAGCGAGCGCTGTGAAGAGCCCTAGTCCCAGTGATGGGTGCTGAGCAGCCACAAGGCTGGCCTCAAGCTCTCCAAAGCTCGCCTTGTCCCACCAATTATTTGCTATTTTAAAAAACATTGTATTCCATGCTGGAGTTTTTTCCCCATGATCTCCCAGACAAGGAATAGCCATGAGAAACAGCTTATTTTGGTCTCCTTAAAACAAAGTATATGCTGGGAGTGCTTCATCCTGCTCTTCCAGCCTCAGGAAATGAAGTCCCACCCTAGGAAGAGCTCACCTAGTCTCAGGTACCGACACCACCACCTCCTCAGGCTCACAATAGCCTGGAGACCTGGGGAAAGAGGGCAAACCTGCAGCTCCACAACAGCCCCAGGGCTCAGAGGAGGATGGGGAACATCAGCAAGGGCAGTGCTGGACCATGGAAGCCTTAACATCAGTTTTAGTTCAACTCTGAGCTAGACTCAGGCTGTCCTGGAGTGGGCTGGACACCAAAGTCCAGTGCTACAGCTCCTTCATTTGACAGCAAGTCCTTTCCTGTGGTCATGCAAGGAACCTTGAAAACCGTGGGAGACGCTGAGATGCCACCAGCGATTACATGGGCAGCTGTTGGGGTCAGGTCCTTGCAAGATGCTAATGCTGTAAGAGTATAGCTGAAGTCAGGGTTATTTTCCTGCTGACTGTGAAATTGGTGGGGAAAAAGGAGAAAAATAATAAAAAAAGAGCAATGTCCAGATACAGCACTACCAAAGGCAGATTGGACATCAGGGTACAGCCATGAGATTAAGTCATTTTTCTGTTTGCTGAAAGCATTAAGGAAAAAAAACATTAAAATGTTTTACTGTGAACTTAATGTTTCACTTGATAATTAGCACCGAAATAGCGAATGCTTGAAACAAAGCCAAAACCACCTAAATTTTAGAAAACTATCATTAAATCACTGTTGGGCAAGATTTATTTAAAAAAAATAGTGTTTGAGATGGAAAAAAATCAGCTCTGCATGAGGATCAGCCTCATCGCTGGAAATGACCCCAGGGCACCACGTAGGAGAGCAAGACTGCCCTCACCCTTCCTGGAGCACAACTTGAAGAATCACAGATTGTCCTGAGCTAGAAGGAACCCAAAAGGATGACCAAGTCCAACTCCTGTCCCTGCACAGGACACCCCCAACACTCACACCGTGTGTCTGAGGGCATTGGCCAAATGCTTCTTGCTGGTGCCCCTCTGCCTGTCGCGCTGCCTCCGTGTGTCAGCATTGATGAGGCAGCATTTATGTGCCGAGATCCGGGCAAAGCGAGATGCTGATGGTGAGCGCCGACCACGCGCAGCAGCCTCATCACGACTCCAGCATCCTGCCTATTAAGCAGTTTATTTTCCGAGTCGATGCATCCAAGGACTTGGTTGTTTAACACTGCTACAAAGCTCCTGTCACCTGCGGGTCAGGAGGGATCAGGTGCGTGACCACGCATGGGGCGAGGGGACGCAGAGGGCTTCCCGCTGCTCAGCGTGAGATCAGTGATTAGCAATCAAAATTGAAACACAAACCAGCACCTCACAAATCCAGGGGAGGGACACAGCTAATGGATAATATTACGAGGAAAAATAAAAAGTTCAGTTTACCTCCCAATCCACCTTCTACGTGTTGTTTAACGGGGTTCACCGCTGCCACCCTTGCTGCCAGGGGAGTCCCATCTCCCCTCCACTGCTCCCAGGCTGAAGAAGCAAGGCAAGTTGGCCAGCCCCCAGCCCATCAGCTAGCCCTCACTGCTGCCAGCCAGGTCCTCAGCCAAGCCAAATACCCCATTTTAAGCCAGAATGAGCCCCTTCTCTTCCCCGCAGTGACTGCAGCAGAAATCCTACAGCTGCTGCTGGCTGCGTTCATCACCCTGCACAGCCAGCCAGGAGACAGGGAACCCTCCTTGGGCTTCACATCCCTGCCTCCTGCTCCTTCTGAGCTGCCCTTTTGCTAACAGGCCTCCAGGCACTCTCCTGCCCTGCTTTTACGAGGCAAAACCACAAAATAACCCCAAACTAAGAGACACGATTTCCACTCACAGCGACCCCTGGGGCTGCGCCTCCCTCCCTACGGCCCCCGCTCAGAGCAAGGGCTGCAGGAACAGATGTACCAAGGCATGAGGAGTTCAAGAGCCTCCTTGTTTGCTGCTGCGGGAAAGAGGGAGCTGCGGGGAGATAAGTACTCACTCTTGCACACGGTACCGAGAAGGATTAGATACTTACAAATATTTTATCCTAGCTAAAGTAATTGCACCACTTGTTCTTATGAGTCAGAGCTATTTATTTTCATGCTTCAGGGCATCAGTTGATCACACCAGCTGAGGTCAGGCAGAAATTCCCATTGCTTCTCTAAGCGTTTTGCATATTGCAGGGAAGTGGGTTAGCACCAGTTACTGCAGCCTGGCACTCCGCTCCTCCCAGCCCTCTTCAGTCCCCACTGGATGCAAATGACACGCCAGCAGGAACAACTTCTCCACTTTAATCATCCAGTACGACACAGGAAACAGTCATTGCTCTCACCAGTTTCACCTCTGCTAGTGGAGAAGCAGAGCACGTGTTCCTGCCTTGGGTGGAGGATGCTGAAGCTTTTGGTACCTTACTATAGTCACATCCATAGAGTCATAGAATCATAGAATAATTGAGTCACAGAATCATCATAGAATCGTTCAGGTTGGAAAAGATCATTAAGTCCAACCATTAGCGCAACATCACCATGCCTACTAAGCCATGTCCCAAAGTGCCATGTCTATACGCTGTTCGAAGCCTTCCAGGGATGGAGACTCCACCACCTCCTTGGGCAGCCTCTTCCAATGCTTCATCACTTTTTCAGTGAAGAATTCTTTCCTAATATCTAATTTAAACCTCCCAGTTTCACTCCATCCCTCAGGCAACAACCGGGCAGGAAGACCAGGGGGAAGAGCATTCAAATGAGAAGAAGTGGTATCGGTCATACAGGAGGCAAAAATAAAAACAACTCCTTTTGACCCTGAGCACAAGAGCCAAACAGGGGTCACCAAAGCTCATTTCGGGAGCCAGCGACTCCGTGGCCTTTGCTGGGAGCAGACATGAATAACTGCTCATTTCTGGGTGCTTATGGATGCACAGCTCTAATTGTGACACCACCAAGAACCCTCCCAAAATCCACTTGGCCGACATCGATAAATAAAAATCAGGCCACGTGTACACAGAAGGGGCAAAGGAATGCAATAAAGCAACCAAAAGTATTGGACCAGGAAAAAAAACACCTCTCCATCCTCCCTCCCAGTGCTAACTATCCAGCTCCACTAACTCAGAAGCATTCAGTAAAGGTCTGGGAAAGAAACAGCCCTTGATCTTCGAGCACTGAGCATGAAATGAAGCAACAGAGGCCAATGATCACCAGACAAAAGGTTCCCTTCACACAAACAACAGCTCAGCTGCTCCTGGAGCGAAACACACACACGTGCTGGCGGCCCCTGGGGCAGCAGGCATGAGGGACTGCAAGAGGCTTCACCAAACTGCACAGTGAGCACGCAAACCTGCTCAGAGCATCTCATTCCACACATCCAGCTTGAAACACCCCTGGGAGCTGTGGCAGCACAGGATCGCTCCCCTATTCCCTTCCTTTCACCCTGCTCATCCCCTAACTTCATCCCCAGCTGTCCTCCCAAACAGCATCATTTTGCCTCCTCAGCCCTGCTCACCAAAAGCCAGGTATCTTACGTTTCCTCATTTGCGCTTCACTGATCCCCGTCAGTAATTACACTGCTGCTGCACTGCTCCGTAACTTTAATTATAAGTCAATTTCTGTTCTAATCTCTGGTTTTGACTCGCTGCCGCAGACCCCCCTCCCTCCCTTCTCTCCCCCAGCCTCTCAGTCGGTCATTTCAGAAGTGAAGTCATGCACGTAAGGAGTTTGAACAATTAGGTATAATGATAATACGGACATCGCTTTCATACAGATGTCTGATAGCACTTCAAGGGCAAGGACCGCAAACCCACCCTGCTCTCTGAAGCTTTGCAATGTCTTATGTCATCAGAAACAGCATCAGCATCCTTGTCAGAAGCTTGCATTTGTTTACTTCTCAAATAAATAATTTTATTCCCATCGCTTCCAAAGCTCTGGGACATCCTCCCCTCACTGCTGGCATCTCACCTCACCTTCCAGCAGACCCCACCACAAAGATGATGTCCCAGAAAACCACGCATGGGGTTGCAAACTCATTAATACCATCAGCATCTCATCAGCATCCTGTGGGTGACATCCCGTGCAAGGCAGCCAGGGTACATCAGGAGAATAAACCTCTCCAAGAAGTCAAACCACCTAGGTTTGTTTCACACCCGGATCTTCAGCTCAACTCTCTTCACCTCTCATCTCACTTGTCATCGAGGATAATATTTTTTTCCTGACATGCTTTGTTATTCAGAGATAGAAGATTCTGTAAATGCTGAATGATTATCATCAAATTATTATACTCAGAACATTGTCTCCCTTTGGGATTCATGCTGCAGGAGGAGCGTGCACAGCACAGGCACCCGGAGCTGAAATGTGCCACGTTTAGTTCCCTTAGAGAGAGCGGGGACGGATGCTGCTTCAGTATTTTCTCTCTCCCTCAGCTGTCCTGGAAGAGCCTCTCTCTGACAGGTCTTGTGCTGGAGAGATCTGAGCTATATTTGAAAGGTAATTTTGGAGCAAATGGGAACAGAAGCGTCAGAGTTGTCGTGATGAGATTTTTTGGAATTTCCTTCCCGCTTCAGGGGAGAGGGGTGGGGGAAATCAAGACATTTTGCATTTTATTGTTTCCAAAATGTGACAGCTCTTGCCACTGCCTCACGGGCTTCCAGCTGGAGGACTCTGCGAAAGTCCCCAAAACAGAGTCAGCCAGACCCACGCATTTGGTCCTCTCTCATTTTCACTTTCAGAAATAAAAATAAAGGAGATTCCAGATGGAGCCAAGTGTAGCACAGGACAACAGGACACCCTATTGAGGTTCCTATAGGGGAAACCATCATCTCTTCCCAGACCTCTTTACGGCCAGCACTAACAGCATCCAGCACTGCATCTCAGGACACACCTGCCCCCCCAGACGTGCAGCAAAGCCAGTCCACAGAGCTGGGACTCCTCAGAATTAGAGCACGCAAGCACAGAGCCAGCCCAGCCCAGTTCTGGTACCCGTGAAGCAGGGCTTGGCTTTCCCTGCACAAACCCCTGAGCACAGGGATGCCGCTCTGGGAGAGCATCCTCTGGGAACAGCCTGGAGAAGGATCAGCACCCAATTCCCCATTCCTGCCCAGTTTGAGGCTTCATTCCAACCCCCTAAAATGTCACCTTTTCAGGAAAGGCGGCAAAGACAGCAAAATCTCTGGAGATGTGCAAAGCCTAAGAGATTGCTAAACCTTGAGAAGAAAGTGAGGAGAATGAGAATCCCTGGGAGGCGCAGCCGGCAAGCGAAGGAAAGCAGCAGCCTGTGCCTATCTTGGCTGAGGCCCGGTATCACCACCAACAGCTGCTCCAGCTCCTGCCTCTTTCCGTAAGTCAGGCCAACAGCCCCAGGAATCTTCCAAAAAAGTAACGAGGAAAACGCAGACACCGCAGGGATGCAACGGTGCAGTGAGAAGCCGTCAAGCTTGTGAGCAGGGGAAGAGAGGAGGGAAGGCTCTTGCAAACTAAAGCCTGCAGCTCAGGCTGGGAGGTTTTGCTCCTTCTCTGCTACAAAACTTGCCATTAGCTTTTGCCTAAATGCTTTTATTCGGTGAAACTTGCCCCATTGCCCCTCCCACAAAGAGTTCCACACAGCAAAACCCTGGCTAACGTGGGCACTGGAAATGGTAGCCTCATTGGTTCTGCTGGGAAACTGGGCTTCCTACACCCACAAGAGCAGCACACCAGCACCTCTGCTCCCTGTACGTGAGCCCAGCCCAGGCAGGATATCCCAGTTCACCCCTCAGTCCCCCCAGCAGCCTCCTCTGGAGAGGTCTGGGCACAGCACCCAGGACAGGCTGCCCTCCCACCTCTCCTCCAGCTCAGGGTGCAGCCTGGCTTCCTCCTCTCAATGTGTTGCAGTTGTCACATCCCCGGCTTCTCCCTGGGAATGATGACAGTAGATGATACAAGACCTTGAATTTAATTGCAATGAGGGGAAAAAAATAATAATGAAAAAACTGTTCAGTATGATAAAGAATCCCTTTCATAAACCAAATTATTTGTGTCCCTTTTCTAAAGAATTTTAGAGTTTGCTTGGGGTTTGGTTTGTGGTTTGCAATTCAGGGCCACAGCTTGCACAGAAATAGGTGTGCAGCTGGGCAGTTGGTCACTCATGAGCATCCTGCCAGTGCGACACAGGAGGTGTTTGGCATCACAACCGGGTACTGCATGACCCATGCAAATATCTCATTTACTTGCTAGACCTTCGCCACCCAATGCCACGCACCCCGTTCTGCTTATCCTGGATATCGTGAAGTAGCAATTTCAAACTCTCACACACAAGACAAACCACTGGCAAACGCTTCACAGAGATGGGAGAACACCTAAAATTAAACCCCCCACATCCTTACAAGCTGTATGGTTCAACCTGCCATTGTACTTGCTGGTTTGCTTGTAGCAGAAGACCCAGCCAGGGGTTTGCCGTGCTTTTTGGGGGCTGCTTCTTCTCTGGATCTCGTGCTACCGGAGAAGTGGCACAGGCACATAGAGGCCATTAGCAAACGGATTATCTGGGAATTGTGGAGAAGGGTCTTAGGAGTGGAGAGGGAGCAGAGAGGGGAAGAGGTACAAGGCCATCCTTGCTGGAGGACAAGCAGCCCTTAAATATTTATACATTTTAATGCATTGATTCGTTAAATCAGGAAATAGTCCTTTAAGAGTTTGAAGATGCCTTTCAAGGTAATTCTTAATCAGCAACCCAGGTGCAGCAAAGAGGAGCTGAACAAGAAGCAGAAACCACTCCAGGCAAAGGTCTTGAAAGCAGGGCTCTCCCATCCTCACCCCGGTGGGGGATCGCGACAGCCAGGATGGGATTGGGCAGCTCAAAGAGCTCTGTAAAAGAATGGTGTCCAAGGCTTTCGAATTAAGTTTCTCCTGTACAGGATTTATTATTGGACATCATTTTTGCAGGATGAAATTAAATGACACCGTTAAGGAAAAACAAACTGCAGTATTTCATACTGGCCATAAAAGAAAGATTCCACATCCCTTCCAAAATCTGCACAATCTGAGTAAGAAAAGCCAGTGCCCACACGGGCCTCTGCACCACCATCCCTATATCGGCTCCTTGCCTTGCTTTGGGAAAAATTCCATGATTGTAAAAGAATTAAAAATGAGGGGGTGTCCAGTAAGCTCTGGCCCAGGTAGGGCAGCTGGTCATGGCTCCTGGTAGCACTGGTTTATTAGCACAAGGTCCCTCGTTATGAGAGGACACAACTCTGTGGTGCTTCTCACATGCATGAAGGTTGCACCTACCCTGCCTGAGCCAGGAGAGAACTTCTGGGTAGCAGCATTTGGCCTCTGAAAAGGTTTTAGTGCCCTAAAAGCAAAGGTGTTTGAACAGGCAATGAAGCTGAGCAAGCGCTGCATGGCTTCATTGAGTTGATGCTGAAGCCGATGGTGATGACAAAGTAGTCTCTCCCATCCTTCATTTAAGATGGTGCAGAGCTGGAAACAGGACACATTCCCAGCAGAATCCTAAACCTCCTGCAATTCAGCCATGAAAAATAATACTTCAAAGCTAAATGGCAATTTTAATTGTAATTCAGCCAACTCGAGAGCACAAATTAAGTGTTCCCTCCTTGCCCCCTATCCCCCTTTCTTCAGTGAAATTCTATTTTCTGAAGGGAAATCTGTTAGAATAAGTTTTGGCTGCTCCCTTCTGGCTGGGAAACATCAAGCAGCCCTAGCGCTGCAAATACAACATCCCGTAGTCCATTGAATCCATTAGCTTACTTATCAACATGAGATTAATTTTTCCAGTTCATAGGATATTTGGTTACTTCTTAATGCTCCAGCTCCCACATTCAAAAGAGCCAAGATGCTCTTCCCTTGGCTCACTGGCTTAGCTACTCTTCATAGTCACTACCAGCTCTTGAGACACAAGCAAATGCCTCCTTTGGGCTCACAAACCAAACAGCAAACTAAACCCTATTTCAGGAGCATCCATCGATGCCTGAGCCGCCAAGGTCCTCTCCTGCAGCCCCATCCAGGGAGGAGCGGGAGCTGCGGTCCAAACTCTGCCGATGACTTAAGAGGAGAAGCAAACATGCCTTGAGCTTGGGCTTCTGCTGCCAAATTGTAAGAGGAAAAGGAGGAGGGGACAGAAGCGGGAGGGAGCACACAAACAGGGGAATACAAGAAATTGCACACGTTTTGCTCCCGAATCCTCCAAACGTGACTCACTTTGCTCTATTGTGACAAACTGAAACGCCTCTGAGGAGTTCATTTCACGTCTCATCCATTCTCTGAATAATGGGAAAATCCCTTTGTTTCTCTAAGATATCAGCACGCACGACGCGCCACGTACACCCGACTCCATTAGACATAATGGAACGAGATTGTCCCAGAAGTTGTTTTCAATTGCTTGAGTGCATCCTTCATTTAGGGAAACAAGAATATATGAGCTGCTCTCCCCCAGCCGATGTGAGGATGCAATCTTTAAGTCAAAGTCAGGGCCATTTTTTTTTCCCCCGGCTTTGGCACAGGAGAAGGTTCAGGTCCTTTCTCTCCCCACCTCCAGGTTGGGGTTAACCAAGAGGCTTGACCATCCTCCTGGGGAAACCCAGGCTCCTGCCAGGATGAAGCCATGCGTGAAGCTGGAGGTCAAGGTGTCCTACAGCAAAAGGTCCCTCTCCTTATGTTTTAAGCTTGAGTGCTCCTATAAGGCACTGAGCCTTGAGATGCTACACACCACGTGTCATCCAACGCTGCAGGATGCACCAGGGATGCCTGCGCTTCCCAGACATTGACCTGATTTCCCAGTACATTCCATCATGCCATCGTACAGCACATAATGGTGACAGTTGTACAGTCAGAGGGCTCAGGAACAGCCCAAGATCTCAATGCATAAAAAAAAAAAAGCCTGCTTATCTACCAAGGAAAGGAGATCCCTCAGGATCCCATGTTATAGCTGGCTGCCTACAATTTGCTTTGACTTCCTGGGACAAAAGAAAATTTGAAAGCCTTGGAGACAAACCAGGCTGCCTTAAAGACACTGTCTGTGATAACGACATCGTTAGCATTGCTAACATTACTTCTATATTCAGAAGGAACCGATGGAGCTTAGTAGGGGGGAGAACGATGGATCAGAGCAGCCAGGTTTTGAGTTTTGTTTTTTTCTAATTGACTGCCACCTTGAGATAGTTCCTCTTCCCCACAAGGAAAACAAAAAAGTCACAACAAAGCAAACACCTTCCTGAGCCTATGGGATCTTTTTCAGCAAAGCATCAGCTTGAAGCCTCCACCACACCAGTGCTTAAAGCAAAACACATGCCCGAGCTCCAACTGTTGAATCAGGACCAATGCTCCCAGAAGAAATTCACCCAAATACTTCTCCTGCACTTACAGAGGAGACAGCAATTACCCCTGGCCACGCCATGCACTGGACGCTTCAGGTCTTTCAAGTTTAACCAGTTTTGGGGTTTTCTCTTGAGCACAAGCAGAACAATAAAACCTACCACCCCTCACAGCAACAGAATGAATTTCAAGCTGTTCTTTCCCACTGAATATTTATTTTATTTTCAGATTTACCTCCCCAGCCCTATAGGAAGGAACAACTCCTGACAGCAGCCAGACCAGCAAGCACCACCAGTGGGCACTGGGCTCTCAAACAGAGGTGGTCCCAGGGCTCTGCCATCACCAGCATCCGCTCCCCACTCTCCCCACACCCAAATCCTCATCCCAGCCCTGTCCCAATCTCCAGATAGATGAGCTAAGGGCCACGCTGCATCATACATTTTTTTCTTCCCTAGAGTTGGCACCCAGCCCTCCCTCTATAGCTTCTCCTGGCTTGGTTTCAACAGCAATAGGTTTTATTATTATGCCTTGCTGCCCTAATTCTCTCCGCACTCAATTTTCCATTGACACGTTGACCCTCCGCTGCAGATCTGGGCAGGCAGCAGGCGGTGCTCGGTCACCTGCCCACATGAAACTGGAGCTGAGGGGCAGGACATGCATCCCCCTGGTCCTGCAGCATCCCCACGGACATAATCCTGCAGGAGAGGGAAAGCTGTGAAGTTTCTGAAAGGAGTAGAAAGACAGAGAGGGGGAGATGGTGAACAAAAGGAAAGGCAAAGAAAGCAAAAAAGATGCAGTACCGAGAAAACGATGGGTCAGGGGAAGGGCAAGAAGAGAACAAAAGTGGGCAGAAACTCAGCTGACAGGGTAGGAACGGCGGTGCCAACTCATGGTGATAGAACTGCTGCATGGCACCAGCACGAGACACCAGCAGGGCTGTGGTTCCTCACCCTGAGGGAAGCTCTCCAGGTTCTAAGTGTCACCAGCCCAGCCCTGCCTGGCTCCTGGTCACTTCTTCATGCCCAGAGGAGCATCAGGGGAAGATGCAGGTGGCTTTGCTACCAGGACTGCGACGCTTGTTTCTGTTTTCTCTTCTGGTTTCTGACTGTCAAATCAGGTTGGGCAGAGAGAGGTGGTTGCCCCTAACTCATTCCTGGGGTTTCCCCCTGCAAAAACGAATAGCATTGGATTGCTCCAAGGAGAAGACTCATCTCGAAGCGAGCATTACAGCTCCAAGCACTCCATCCATCTGCCTCAGGCTGCAAGGCAGGTGGGATGGGAGCCTGGCAGCACCCTCGTTCTGCCCTCAGCCTAAGACTTGCCACTCCTCAACTTGGGACAGGGATGCAGATGCACAAGTGCAGCATCCCTAACCTGCAGCCCTTGACCCCGTTGGTGCTGCCTGTGCCTAGGAAACACCTCACCCACTCCTGGTGACTTTGCCACGCAGTCCTAGACCACTCCATCACGAATTTTATTCCCAGAAGGCATGCAAATACTACTGAGGATTGGCCCTGCCACTGTGAGGGATCAGCACCAGCACAGCCCAGGAGGCTCCAGGGAGGAGGAGGAAGAGGTAAAGCAGGACAGTGCTGGCTTGCAGCTGCCTGCGGAACACAGCGCGGAGATGGAGAATGGCCGGTGATTACAATTTGAAGGGCTTCTATGCACTGAAAGGGAACTGATTCAATTGTGCCGCAACTCCTGAGAAGCTGTCAGCAATCAAGGCATTCTCCCCGCTACAATCATTGAAGGCAGGGTGTGAGGGAGAGCAGGAAAAAAGTAGAGCTTAGGTGATGGCAAGGTACAGCAGCACTGCTCATTCTGCAGCTGTGATTTCTTTCACCATCAGCATCCATCGCAGGAGGGAGGGACTATCAGGGGGGCCAGGGGGACAGAGGAGATGCCGGTTTGTGAAACGCTTCTCTGGTGCATGCTGAATACCCCTGAAACCCACCACACCATGGACCTCCAAGACTGGAGGAGTCAGGGATGCTGCAGGGGATGAATTTGTGACACACATTTTGTGACCACTTGCTCCCGGAGCACTGGATGGCACACAAGAGCACCTAAGCTCACCCACATCTGCCCCAGCCCTTGGGCTGTGCCTGTCAGCAGGCAGCCAGCTGCCCCACACACAGGCAGTGCCTCCAGCCCAGGCACCTTCTGCATCCCAGCTGCTTTCCCTGGCTGCAGCTAACTTGGGTAAAACTTTAGCCCAGCCTCCCCTGCCTATGAGCACCCCAACCGCAGCGGCTCCCGCAGCTGAGCCCAGCACCTATCCTTTCATCTTGAAATGAGAACAAACGCAGAGCTGCCAGCTTTCACTCCACCAATTCAAGCTGCTGAAAGGCACATTTAACACCTCACTGCAAATCTAAGATCCGGCCAAGAAAACTTTAACACAGACCAGGTAGAAACAAAATACCCCTCCGAGCTCCTGCCTTTCCCCATGCTCTCCACTATTCACGGGGATCATGGATCATAATCACAGGGTGTATTTGGGGGGGAAGGTGATGCAGCAGATGCTGCAGAGCTGGTGGGCACCAAAGACGACTGTAATGCCAACCGCTGCCTGTGCCCAGCACCAGCTGCCTGCAGCCCCAAGGACCCCAGCAGCACCAGCAGCTTGGAGTTGCTCGCTGCTGCTCATGCACAAAACTCAATTTGCAGAGCTGGCAAGCAAACCTGAGAAGATTTCAGCTTTGGGGGCTGCAAGAGATCGGAGTTTATTTTAAAAAGCCAGTGCTATGCCAGAAGCACTTGCTTTGCCACAAGCTCTGCTCAACCACAAATCCCAAACCAGAGCCACAGGTGTGCTTGGAGCACGTTATTTCAGAGTTTATCCCTTGCCCATGGACAAACTCTTCCCAGACAAAAGCAACCCTGTAAAAGCTTCAGCAGGAAGGATGGCACCAGCACACATGTGTTCACCTGGCCACCTGCAGACCTCCCTGTTGACCCAACTGAAGGTTTCTTTTCCAAGCTTTGCAGAACATCTACTAAAGAAAAAGCAGATCTACGAAGCCTGCTCGAAATCAGTGAAATGCATTACCCGCACACGGATAGGTAGAAGCTACCCTATTATCCAAGGATATTATAATTACCTCATTTGCCTGCTAAAAGGATACTGTGACAATATTTGAGTTAGAATGTTTTGGTTATTTGCTAAAAAATTATGTGGTAGCAATCAAGTGAAAATTCAGGCTGTTACACAGCCATAGCAATATTGCTGGCAATTTGTGGAACCAATAACCATTATTTTTAATGCATTAGCCAACATGTTTAAAGAGGCTTTTTTATATAGACATACATATGTGTGTACATCTACACATGTGCTAATGGGCAACATGGGCTCAGTTTCCTCCCCTCTGAAAACTGAGAGCTTTGATGCATCTTTCTCCATCAGCACAGCACCACAAATAACACTTCAGCAGGAGGCGATGTCCGGACAGCCTGATCCACATCCCACAGAGTGGATGCAGAAGACAAAGATTCCCATCAGCTGATGGCAACCTGCCTGATCAGAGAAGAATTAGTGGAGTCGTACAGGAAAGGAGATTGGGGGTGAGAAGATAGGGAACAATATGATTTTCCCTTCTTTACAAGCCCATCTTGGGGTGAATAGCTCTTCCATGCTGAGATTACTGGGGAAAATGCCGCAGATTCATTCTTATTAGGCTTCCGTAGCTCTGCTCCCAGGCTTTAGCCTCTGTCTTTAATACACAGCCCACCCCACTGTGCAGGGTCTGAGGTTTCTTTTCTTCTAAACAATAAGAAAAAAAGAGAAATAGACTCATACATTCTCACTTGGCATTGCCCTCAGAAAATGGAAATCTGATTACTCCTTGCGATCCCAAATTACCCCTGCCAGGCCAGACACAATGAATAAATCCTTGCTTCTAGAGATACCCTCTCCATTCTGAGTGCATGATGGGACCAGCATCCTATTGACCTGAGGACACCAGGAGGACCAGCTGTAACCCCTTTGGTCTGTGTCATCACCTCCCAGCTGGCAAGCAATCCCAGGAGGGATTAACATGAGAGCCCAGTGGGATGATGCATTTCCCCAGCTGAGAGCAGCCTTTGGGAGCACAGACACCAAAACTCAATTTCCTTCTTTGCTATGGCATTTAACCTTGCAGAAAGGAGAGGATGGGGAAGAAGGAGGAGGGATGCAGGGGAGGATGGATGTTTCTATTCAAAGACATCCCTCCCATGTCCTACCTTTCCTGAGAAGTCTGGAAAAAAACTTGCTTTATTAGTAGGAAGGAGGAAAAAAAAAAGAGCAATATTATGGTCTGTTGTAGTGTTCCAGCAGTTGGAGTTTGGGAGAGAGCTGCCACGTGAGCAGCTCTTCCAGAAACCGGCTGTTCCTGAAGACAGAAGCAAGCAGGAGAGATCGCAGCAATCATGCAGCACGACCCCCTGCCCAACAGCGGCCAGCTAATTTCATTTGAGGATTTCTGCTTCATTTTCAGACTGAATTTATGTAATTGCAGCTTCCAGCTGCTGGATACAGTTATGTCTCAGCCTGCAAGGTGGGGGGCTTTGCTCTGAATAGCCTTATTTTCCCAAATACAGCGAGTTGGACAACCCATGTTATTTTAGCCCAAGCCCAAGGAAAGGCTACAGCCTCCAGAAAGGGCTTCTTTTACCATGCAAGAAGGAAAATCGTAATTCCCAGCACAGCACCAGGCTGCTCCCCAGCTTCCCTCCTCCCTGTGCACAGAAGGACTGGCCTAAGACTGCTGTGTGCGGGCAGTCGGCTCATCCACAGCTCTCCCCATCTTATGGGGGGCAGAATCTCCAGGAAAAGTGCCCCCTCCAAGTCAAATGAGGTGTGATCAGTCAGAAAAGCTACATCAAAAATGGTGTGGTCAGCAGGAGCAGGGACGTCATCGTGCCTCTATATTTGCCACTGGTGAGGCCACAACTTGAATTCTGTGTTCAGATTGGACCTTCAGCAAAGGAAAGACATTGAGCTGCTGGAGAGCATCCAGAGAAGGGCAACAAGGCTGAGGGTCTGGAGAACAAGTCTTATGAGGAACAGCTGAGGGAGCTGGGGTTGTTCAGCCTGGAGAAGAGGAGGCTCAGGGGAGACTTTATTGCTCCCTACAACTGCCTGAAAGGAGACTGTGAGAGGGTGGGTGCTGGGCTCTGCTCACAAGTGACAGAGGAGAGGATGAGAGGAAATGGCCTCAAGTTGCGCCAGGGGAGGTTTAAATTGGATATTAGGAAAAATTTCTTTACTGAAAGAGTGGTGAAGCACTGGCTAAGGCTGCCCAGGGCAGTGGAATTTCCATCTCTGGAACGGTTCAAGAAGTGTGCAGATGTGACACTTTGGGACACGGTTTGGTAGGCATGGTGGTGTTGGGCTGATGGTTGGACTTGATAATCTTAGATGTCTTTTCCAATCTGAACGACTCTAAGGATCTATCAGAGGTGTACACTGAGGTTTCTCAAAGTTGTAGCTCCTCAGCTAAACTTGTGCATCCTGGCTGCCAAGCTAAATTCAGTCCTTCTGATCTGAAAAGGCTTCTCAGATCAGATACAGAGTTGTTCCAAACTCTAATAGAATTACCACAACATCCACACCGAGTCCTGAATGTTGTGCAAACAATAAAAATGCTGCAATATTTTTCTTATTATGATTATTAAAAAGTAGGAGACTATGGCTCCAAGACCACAGAGCTAAACACCAAACTGCAGGAGAGCAGGAACTTCACTCAGAATCTAATTAAGGGTCAGCCAATCCAGAAACCAGCAAAGCATAATTTGAACAGGTCAAGGCAACGCAACTTCTTTAAGGGATGGCAGAAAAGAGGCATGTCAAGCAACCTGGCAGTATTATCTGCAAAAGAAAGCTTTTAAAATAGATGAAGGCGATTTAAAGGGTCTAATTTCAGCAGATTTTCAGAGAGCTTGTAACAAAGGTGCTTCGTAAAAGATTAAGGAAAATAAACGGCTGCCCAGTAAGGGGCACAGCGAGGCAGGGATTACAGCTGGCTGGGCAAAAGGAAACAAAGACAGTGCTTCCCAAATTGATAAGAGGTTCACAGGGGCCAACTGCTTTATGGTAATGGTGCAAGAAGTGGAGAGCAAAGCGCAATTTGTAGGGCATCTTGGGGAGCTTCAGTTTGCTGAGGCCACGGAGGTTGAGCGTCTCCCCAGCTGGATTCGTTACACACTGTGGGAAGTGGGCGACGAAATTCCATTTAGGCGAGTAAATGAGAGTGTTCTACACATTGAACTGCTCGCCAGAGGAAGGTGGATGTAATGAATAACCATGCTGATCCAATATTTTAATTGATTCACCTCTGATAAAGGACAATGAAGCCGCATCCCTGTGGCAGGATGCATGGAGAGCCCTGCCTGTTTCTGGACAGGGAGAGAAGAGCCAGATGTGCCTCAGCTGGCAGAGATAGAGCAAAGGAGATTGCGAAGCCTGATCATGTCCCTGCTTCTGATAACAGATAAGCTGGCCCGGCGGTACCCATGGGGTGCAGGGCTGCCTTTTACCAGCTCCAAATCTGGTGAGCGTGCCCTCCCACGACAGTGGAGATGCTGATGGTGGGGCTGTCCATGTGCATACGGGAAGGAAAAAGCTACTCAGGGAACATCTGAAATTGAGTTAACAATCTGCAACGCCTTTCCAAAGAAAGGCGTGAGGACACAGAAAGGCTCTGGGTTCATATGGCTTTCTGCATGTGGTGAAACAGGCGCGCACAGCCTGCCCACTGCCAGATTCCTCTACATTGGTCATTTTTAAGGCTCAGCGCAACAGGGTTCTGGATCACCCCCTTTAAACTATAGATCACCTAAAAAGGCTGGACCAGATGATCCCTGAGGTCCCTTCCAACCTATGATTCTATGGAGGTTGCCCATCCAGATCCTTCATCTCCCTCTCCCAGCCAGAGCGCTGCCACACCGGCCGTTCTCATCACCCCAAGAGCTGCCACCAGCCAATCCTCCCTTCTCCGTGCCAGGCGAACCCAGGAGAGGTCTGCAATACTGTGCTTTTTAATGTAGAAGGGAAATAGGGCTCACGACTCCAAAGGCTGCTTTCCCCAGAACTCCCCCCGTGAGTTGCCCACCAGGACACTCCACAAGCACACGTTCCTTCTCCAAACCAGACAAGGGAACTCCAGCCACACACATATGTATTAGGCTGCAAGCCTTAAGTTTCAAAGTTTATGGAGAAAATCTGCAGGCAGGATTGTGCCTGCAGCCTGTTTTAGAAGCAGAGCTGGAATCCTCTCAACAAATATTTGACATATAATTTTGGGAGGTATTTTTTTTGGGGGGGCTGTCAGCTCACACAAGTGAATTAAATTGAAGAGAAGCTGGTTCAATGCTTTTCATTAACAACTCACCAAGGGGGGATGGGGATGGGGAATGAATGTAATTCCCAAGTATAAGGTAAAAAGAAAAAAAAAAAAGAAGTATAACCCACAGTTTTCTTCATGTGATGCTAACACAGAGTAAATCAATCAAACCCTGCTTCCCCATGACAGGGGAGGACGCATCATTGAACAATGCTCATTGCTCCCCGTTGGTGATTTCTCATCTCACCTGTGTTAGGAAAGCCTTACTGAGCAGCAACCCTGGGGCTGGTGCAGGTGATGCAGCCTTCTTGTCCCATCCCGTCCCATCTCACAGGTTTCCAGGTGTTGCAAAATACCCTGAGCGATGCACTTCACTAACAACACCATGAGAGACAAATCAGTCCTTGGGCAATTTAAGACCTTGCCATGCTTTCAGGGACCCAGGAGGGTGTCACATTAGCAGCCTCTGCACACCTAACAAGAAGCTGTTCTCCTACACCTTCTGGAGAAATCCAGAGACAGAAAGTGTCCAGCTTCCCAGGGATTTTCCAGTAGGGAGCACTAATGACATCAATCAGAAAGCCAGTTGAGCTTCGTACACCCGCTATCTTGTGGCACATCTTCATCAGCATTTCTAGCAGCCTCTAACAGCAGGAGCACACTTACAATGAATCTCAGGCAATGCACTTCATTCCTACATATGGAAAAACATTCATCCAATAAGAGACCATACAAACACTGCCAGGCACCTGCACAACCCTTCTCCATCAGCCCCACGGTCTGTACAGCACCATGGAGGTCTTACTCAAACACCACAAAGCCAGAAGCAGCGGTGAAGACCAAGCAATTTGACTTTGGACTGGAGATCAAGCAGGCAAAACCAGTGGTGCCACATCTCCACGTATAAAATGAGCAACTCTTTAACAGCACTTGCAAATAAATTCGAATAAATTCCCAGGTAACCCCCTCAAATCAAGACAAACTGGTGCAGAGACCCCACGTGCTCATCTCGCTGCAGGTGCAGCCCTAAGGCTCTGCAGCACAGATGCTTCTAAAAAAAGCATAGAGGTTATATGGGACAAAAGTGTTAGCATTTAGTCTGAGCATGGACTTGAGAGTTTGCTTTATACTCCTGAAGCTGGATAACAGCACGGAGCTCTGCGGTGGGGACTGGGAAGAGACAGTCACTTGCTGTGTCCAACTGGAAGAGGCAGAAAAAGTTACAGAATCACCAAATGCCCCAACTTGGAAGGGACCCACAAGGATCATCGAGACCAACTCCTGTTCCTGCACAGGACACCCCAACATCCACACTGTGTTTCTGAGGACATTGTTCAAATGCTTCTGGAATATTGTCAGGTTTGGTGTGGTGACTGCTTCCCTGGGGAGCTGTTCCAGTCCTCCACCACTCTCTGGGGGAAGAACCTTTTCCTGATATCCAACCTAACCCTCCCCTGGCACATCTTCCTGCCATTGCCTCGGGTCCTGACATTGGTCACCAGAGACATCAGCACCTGAGCCTCCTCCTCCCCTTGTGAGGAAGCAGTAAACTGAGATGAGGTCCCCATTCAGCCTCTTCCTTTTCTCCACAGGGGCCCCATCAAAAGGAACATCCCAGCAGAGAGCAGGCAACACCACAACAGTCGATGCCAGCACATCCCCAGCCTACACTTCATCGTAACAAAGACACAAGTGACATTCAAAAGAGAACACGCTTGACATCTCCTTGAATTCCCCTCTCAGCCAGAGCCAGCAGTCTGTGGATTGGTCAAATTTACGCCTCCATGCGTGTCCAGCATCTACTGTCTCTGCAAACGCTGCAAGGGAAAGCCCCTTCAAATGGGATTTCTCCCCACTGGGTTTTTTTCCTCCGGTACAAATCTATTTGAAAAGAAGATAAAGCATCTGAAGTTTGACTGAGGTTTTATTCAGAGAAAGCTCTGGCTCAGAAATAATTGCCATTTGCTATAATTGGTGAGATGCAGGAAGGGACCAGATACAAGTGGAGTCTGGTGCAATTTTGGGAGATTTGTTACGCTTAGCTCGCTTCTATCAATTTCAGTGGCTCAGACGCTTATGACCTGTTGCTCAGCTTATTGTGAAAATGGCTTTTATTTACTGCACTTCCATTAAAAGATGAAATCCATGCATAGGGCTCACAGGGCAGAAAATCACAGTTTACGTCTCAGCTTATCTCCCTTCAGCGGCCTCAGCTCATTTTCGCCCTGGCTTGCTCCCAGCTTCTATAAAAAAGTATTTCCGAGCACTGTTTCGAGTAGCCAAGGCCCCTTCCAGCCCACAGGGCAGCAGGCACATTCAGATTTTAAGGGAGGATGGAGGGATGGGGAGGACAGAGGGACAAGGAGGACAGAGGGATGGAGATGCTGCAGCACAGGCAGGCTCTCAGCTCCCAGGGCACAGGACACCAGCAGTCCTTTTGCAGCAAATATGGACTTCACTGCCCTTGCAATCCTCCTCCAAGCCCTGGCCGGTGCTGCTCTGCTGCCAGGCTCTCAGCTCCCACCACCTGCGATCTAATGAGATGGGACAAACCAAGTGCATGCCCCACGCTGCGCTCCTGGAGGGCAGGTTCCTGCTCTCTTGGATCTCTAGAGCCTCCCCTGATGTAGCTCCAAGAAGATCCCCCTTGAAGTAGAGCAGGCATCGTCAGTGCAGAAGCAAGCTATGCAAAAGTTCCCTTCCAGTACTGCCCAAAGGCACAAGAGCACTTCTCCCCCAGCAAACCCAGCCTGCACACCAGCAAGAACAGAGCAAGCCGTGATGGGACCTAGGTGCCTCCTCCTGTGCCAGCTCTTGCTTTGCATGGCAAACATCACCAGCCATGCAGAACGGTGTCAGGGAAGGAGGACAGGCGTGCAGGGAGCCCGAGCTCTCTTGTCCTCATGAGAGGCCATTTGAACACTAGACACGCCACCTCCAAGGGTAGCTGGAGATGGTCCCCAGCACCAGCGTGAAGTTGCTAAGGTTACCTCCTTGGCTGCCTAATTAGAGAAGCTGTCACTCTCGCAGAGATCAGGAGACGTGTGTGCACACGGGGGACAGGATGGGGACTTTCAACCATGTAAATTGGGTTTTGCACACTAAAGCAGAGAGAAAACCCCAACTCCTAACGGGACAACGTGTTACAGGCATCAACCTTGACAAAAGCATCCAGATCTCCTGTTGCCCAGCCGCTTGTTGAGCCAGAGGGAGAGCAATCAGCTAGAGAAGTCCATGGAGCAGCAGCTACTCCAGCTCAGAGAAGCTGTGGATGCTGGTCTGTCAGATCCACTTACCCTCCCTTTTCTTCCCCATTTCCTTTCCTCAGCTCCTCATGCACCATCAGCCTTCAGGTAGAGTAGCAGGAAAGGAGCAGAGAGGGTCCCTTATTTCCACCCATCAGCACAGCCTCCATGTAGGGATTTTACACCATCTTGGTGATGCAAACAGGGAGCCTCCCAGGCCTGAATAAGGATAGTGGATAAGGAAGAGGCATAGGGAGGTGCACTCATTTGGTCAAGGTCATCTCATGAGTCAGCAGCAAAGCCAAGAAGACAACTCCAGAACAATTTATAAGTCCTGTATTCACCAGGTCAACCCACGCGCTCGTGTACTCTTCCTTTAATTGCACTACAGTAAAGATTATGGAGGGAAGCTCTTCCCCCCACCCTCCAACACAGCCAAGAGATTGCTCTCATCTCCTGAATCCAGATCTCAAATCCCAAGAACCAAGCTGTGAGCATGGAACTACAGCACCTTGAAGAGGCTCAGAAGTCCCTCTCCTTCTTTTGGTAAACAACCGAGCATGGTACACACATCCCACACACAGCTGCCCCCTTGTGCAGCCAGCTCTGAGCACCTTCCTGCCCAGCTCCACGAGTGGAGGACCCTTCTTCCAAGGCAAGATCATCCCCATCCATGGTTAACACTCAGACCCAGGAGTGCTGTGCAGAGAGACCCTAGGACTGTCCTATCCAGCACTAGCCAAGGACTGGCATCCTTCGGAGAAACCACAGGAACCATCTCGTCTCTGCAGCCAGGCCTTCGAGGAATGGGAGCAGCATTATTCCTGGATGGCAGCGCAGCTGGGGTGTGACTTTGCTGGTTCAGAAGAGTTTAAAAGCAGCAGGGTAAAAAACCAGATGCAGCCAAAAATGCAAAGAGATCCCTGGAGCTGAAGCACTTGCCAAGTTTCTTCCTAACTCTTCAAGACACCTACTCATCCTCCCCAAGGGCTTGTCAGACTCAAATGGCAAAAAATACACGCTCCACACCCACCCGAGCCCAAAAGAAAAGACCCTTAAATAAATCTGGAATCCAGGGCTGGCAGGAAGACAAAGTTGGAGGCGGAAGAGGAATTTTTGGTGTCTATTTTCTACCGAAGGAATTGCCTGACAGCTCTTCTGCAGCAGACCAGGGCTCATGGACCTGTAACTCGCACAGCCGCCTTAGACACTATAATAGATTGCTTTTAATTATAGGGCAGGTGCTCTGAGGCCCCTGGGTATCTGAGAGAGCTTAATGGGAATAAAGAAAAGCCATCACCACAAGCTGGTGCATTTAGTTGGTCATGGAAAAGAAAATCCCAAGAAAAGGTAGTAGGTGAGTGATCAATGATGCTGTTTGCCATCCTGGCCAAGAGAAGCTGTAAGGAGCTGGCAAAGGGGAGGTGTGCTTAGTACAGCCTCATTAAACACCCTGGACACCTTCTGGAACGTTACATCTCCAAGGGGTGCAAGGAGCTGCTCTTTGAAGGAGGCAACAGATGCCCAGCCAGGGCTGGATCGCAGCTTAAACAGGTGAGATGCAACATTGGGATACGAGAACCAGTCACTGGAACCAGCTGTGCCAGAACCCAGGGTGCTGCAAGCCCCCAGAGTCACCACGCCAGTCCCACCCCAGCATCAGTGTTTCATGGCCAGCCCTTGTCTCCCAGCTCAGTTTCCCTGGTGGCTGCGGGTGACCTGAAACAACACGAACCAAGGATCCCTGGGGCATGGTGAAAGAGCACAAGCAGCTCAGAGCCAGCATTGGAGACGGCCAGCTCTAGCATCCTCCTTCACTCCTCATTGAGAGGCTGCTGCTTGGCCAACCCATAACGCAGATGCTTCATTTTCACAGACCAACTCCATAAGCAGCGAGTGCTGCTGGGTCAGAAGTGGCAAGGGCATCCCTTGGCCAGCAAGGATGAGACCGGAACACGTCCATCCTTCCATCAACATCTCATCTCAGGCTCTCCTCCTCCTGCTTCATCAGCTGCCTAGAGTAAAGCAAGCACTCAGCAGAGCAGGGGGCATCCACTGCTCCCTCCCCTGGGGCCGTGTGAGCTTGCCCTGCCCAGCACATACCAGTAATGCCAGTTGGAGTCCTGCTGGATTCAGGGTCACCTATGTGACAGCCAAAGCCAACAGCACCTCAAAGTGCCTCCAGGGATGGTCACATTTGGTTCTGGCCAGGGAAAGTCTCATTGGGATCTGTCTTTCATGCAAACCTTCTTTTCCATGGGTTTGGTTTTTTTTTTTTGGTTAAATGTGTCAGTTTAAGATTGTGGAAATACTTTCATCTTCAAAACAGTGTCACAACTCCCCTTCAGCATTTTCATAACAATGCTTCAAAACGTCTTTCCGAACGTATTGTTCACACACGCATCGAACAGTAACACGCAGAACTGAGGGGCTGCGATGAAACTGGAACAAGCCAACAAGCTGCTCTTTGAATAAGGACAAGTTTTCCTTTCATCTAGTGCTAATTAACAGAAACGTCCCTCCCTCTGCACTGGCCCCTGGTCAGCACTCGCTGTGTCCATGAGACCTCAAAAAACCCCTCCTTCTTCCCTCAACTCAGCCTCTCTGTGCACGGCAAAGATAGCATCTCCATCAACAGAGGGACCTCTCAAAGATGCCAGTGTTAGGGAGATGCAGGGACCCCTCATGAGCTGCTGTGGGACCCTTCCAGCTCACCCAGGACACACAGACACTTATTGCAGCTATATGCAACCAAGCATCCCTCAGGAACACAGGAGCAAACCCACACCCTGTTCCTCACCTTCTGCTGGCCACCACAGCAGGGGCTGCTTAATGAGGTGGCCCCCCTAGACCATTCTCCTGGCCAAACCTTTCCCTCTAACTCAGTTCATGCCAGGAATAAAAAATCTCCCTGGGTAGCTCCCTAACTGCTGCAAATATTTGCATAGAGTTGGAAGAATGAGACCATGGAGAAGTCTGGAGCGATGCTGCCCGGCCATTACCAGCCAAATTAAAGCTGTAGCTTTGCTTCCCAGCCAGGTCCAGAGCCCCTCTCCTCTCGCTCAGGTCTCGCCCGCCTCCAGCTGCCACAGCTGAGGTGAGAAGCATCATTGCAAATAGCAGCTTTTCTTGAATCTAAATTCTTCCTCCACCCAACAACAGCAAAAGGAGAAGAATATTAACTCCTGCTGGTTTGCCCTTTGGAGCAGTTTTGTAGAGAGACGATCAGAACAAGCAGTGATTAAAAAACATAGCCTCACACTCACAGAAACCTTTTGCCCTCTGTGCCATGGTCAAGGCAGAAACATCACCTTCCTTCCCAACCCAAACCACCTCTGCTAGCAAGGATGAGGAGCTGCTGTCCCCCACCAGCTCCCTGCAGAGAGAGGCTGCGGGACACAGAGCAATTTAGCACACCCTTCCCAGAGAGGTGCTGAGAGCTCCTTCAGATGTGAGCCAGGTGTCCACAGACAAATTTGCACCAAGTTCTATTAAATATTGGGTTTATATGACTTGAGGTAGACCCCAAAACAGCAGAGAAGCTTGCCAAGGAACCCTGGGCAGGGGGGAACATGGGTTCTGGGAGGCAGTGCAACTGGGAAATCATAGAGTCATCTGGTTGGAAAAGACCTTTGAGATCATTGAGTCCAATTGTACCAGTCCACACCATCATGCCCTTAAGAAGCTCATCAACCCATGTTTTAAACTCCTCCAGGGATGGTGACTCAACCACCTCCCTGTGCAGCCTCTGCCATTGCCTGACCACCCTTTCAGTGAAGAAATTTTTCCTAATATCCAGGAAGAGACGCCAATGGGTTGCTCTGCAACGGGAAGGCTCTCACGAAGCTTAACTTCTCTTCAGCATCCCCCTACAAACACCGTGTATCCCAGCCCAGCGCGAGGCCCGGGCGGCCACGCCAGCTCAGCTGGGAGGAGTGCTGCAAACAGGATTTTTTCCTCCTGTTTTGCGTTTAAGTGGCTCATCGCAATAAGCTGTAAAACCCTCCATCGGCAAGGAGGGAAAAGGTTTTACAAGAGTCTTTAAAGCGAGCCCAGGCAGCAGAGAAAACCTCCCCCAGCACACACAGTTTTGGGCACCGCACGTGATCCTGGGCATCGACGACGCACTCCTGGGGAGCAGAGGCAGCAACATCCCTGCATCTCCAGCTCCCGGAGCTCGCATCCTGCTCCAATCCCAGTCCCCATTCCCGCACACCGCCGGGCCACGGCGTGTTAGGGAACAGCTTGTCAGCTAAGCGGCAAAGGCAGCTGCTACAAAAGCAGAATAAAATTGAGTACAACAAGGAGCAGCGTGTCTGTCGTGCAAACTGCTGCTCCGGCAAGACCCCAAGCTGGCTACGAGCAGCCCCTACAGGCAGCGTCCCCGACCTCCCTCCCAGCTGCCACGCCACGGGATAATGGATTTCCTCCTCCAACGCAGCAGAAGCCAGGATCACAGTAAGGACAACTCTGGTGCTTGTCTGGGGAGAGCAAAGAACAGAGGAGGAGGAAACAGCAAGCGCTGGGATGCATTAAGATGTAAAGCAATGTAATGGAGTTTGTGTCTTCAAGCAGCTCTGGTTTCTTCAATTGTGCTAAAAGGCAAGGCTGTTGCTATTTAATTAAATACACTTCTAGCCCTTCTGATCATGCTTAGAAAAATTAAAGTGAGAAACACGTGGCTGTTGATCCAGCACAAGCTGGGCAACTGCAACAGCCACAGCAAGAACAACCACAAACCTTTATTGTCTTTTCAAAATTCAATCGACATTGAAGGCTTTTAATAGCTAGGATCCCTGAACTACACCAGCAACACCACATCCCATTCTTGGTGGCCTGAGGAACCATCTCGAAGTTTAAGGAATAAGGAGAAGCTAAAGGAGCTGCAGGTGGCAACACCTGGGTTCCTCAAGGATAAGCATGAGAGGGGCTGGAGCATCCAATGCAAGAGCAAATGGATGAAAAGTCTGGTGTGCTTTTGAGCAGTTCCTGCTCCATCTCAGAGGTGTCCACAGCTCCCACACATTACAAACCAACCTCCCTTGCTGGTATATTGCCTCCTCCTTAATCAAAGACCTCAGGCTGCCAGGCACCTCAGCCCTGTAGGCGTCACCACACACCCAGCATCTCCTGTGCACCAGGATGCATTTAATGAGAATACACACAGGCAGCTTTTGATTTTACAGTGTGTTTATAGCACACATTTGAGGAGCTACACAGGATGGGAAAATACATCCCATAAACAAACTGCTAAACAAAGCAGGCTAAGTGTGTACCACTCCAAACAAAAATAGGCTCCAGCTAACCTCCGCTTTTCAAGCATATGCCTCTGATGGCAGTTTCGTTTAGTGGCCCTTATCCCATTTTCAGTTTTGATTTTTAGGCTCCGCCACCATTGACAGCAGTTTCAGACGCCTCCTACCACCCTCACAGCTCCAGAAAAGTTGGGGCAGATGAAAATACACCCAACTGGAGCTGGAGACCACCAAGAGTGACTGAGGCAGAGGCTGCACCGCCCTTCCCTGCTCCCACCCTGAGGGTGGTGGGAAGCAGCAGCAGCCCAGATGTTGCCAAATGCTGCAGGACGCGGCCATGGCCACCAGCTGGCTGTCTCTGCAGGGACAGAAGGGGACATGAGGTGACAAGAGTTACACACAAAGTGTTTTAGACAGACACTGTGCCTCTGTACTCAGCACTGGTGAGGCCACACCTAGAATTCTGGGTTCAGTTTTGGGCCCTTCACTAGAAGAAAGACACTGAGGGGCTGGAGCGCGTGCAGAGAAGAGAAGAGAGCTGGGAAAGGGGCTGGAGAACAAGGGGTATGAGGAGCAGCTGAGATAACTGGGGTTGTTTAGCCTGGAGAAAACAAGGTTGAGAGGAGACCTCAACACTGTCAACAACTGCCTGAAAGGAGGTTGCAGTGAGGTGGGTGTTGGTCTCTTCTCCCAAGTGAGGGGCGATAGGACGAGAGGAAATGGCCTCAAGTTGTGCCAGGGGAGGCTCAGATTAGACATCAGGAAAAATTCCTTCACTGAAAGGGTTCTCAGGCCCTGGCAGAGGCTCCCAGGGCTGTGGTGGAGTCCCCATCCCTGGAGGTGTTTAGAAGATGGGCAGGTGAGGTGATCACCGATTCTGTGATTTACAGTCTCCATCCCAAAAGCTGCCCGAGCAGCAGCCTCTCTGCCCGCCAGCTGAACTCTGCCACCCTCCTTATGCCCCGAAGCAATTTCTCAAGTGCTCAGATTTTATTATTATCCCCTTTCTCAGGGCTGCTCAGAGGGCACATTCCCCTGCGAATAGTTTTTTGACCAAGATCCAAAGCTGTTGAAGCTGCGCGAAAGTAATTCCCACCCACTCTTACTGCCCCGGGAAGAATATTTCTTCACTGGTTTTGCATAACAAACAGCTACATGGTTTTTCTTTTTCTCCTAAGAAACTCAGGCTTAGAGGAAAACACCCAGCGCAGCGCTAGTCCGAGATCAGCCTTCATAAAGTTCCCCCTGCGAGGGGGAGCAGGGGGGGATGTGCTACCGCAGAGATTAGACTGCAGCCTTTACTGATAGCATTCAGTCACCCTGGCAGGCTGCAGCACACCGAGTTTGTAAAGCTCCTTGGGAATCCTTCAAGATGAAAGGTACAGTATGATACGGATGTATTATATCCATGGGCTTTGTTACAGCACACATTTCCTAGCATGGTTTTATTGCTAGAACACAAAGTTCAGCAGAAGCCCTGAGGCTCTTCAGGTGACGAATGCAGCCCTACAGCCCTCCCTCCGCTCTGCAGGGATGAAAAATGCTGAAGCCCCTGATGTGAACACGGTAGACGGAGCAGCCAGCACCCTTCCAGCAACAGCAGGCGAGGACCTGCCTGTGAAGATAAGGACAACATCATTGCTGCTGGATTTGCCATCAGCCTGCAACATGTCTCAATCCTAAACATACCTGTCAGGTCCCCAAAATGCCAGTGCTGTGATGAGCTCCTCTACAGCATCCCCTACTCTTCAGCTGCACCTACCGACATCCCCTCCTATTCCGACATCCATCACTGGAAAGGGTTAGGAGGCTCCCATGAGTTGAATCAAGTGGTACCCAGTGCTGGCATCTCCTGGGAGACTCCAAGCTGCCCACCTCAAGCATCTCCTCCAGACAGCAGATATTTGCCACATTCAGCAGGTGGTCCTGGGGCTGGGAGATCCCAAGCCACACCAGCTCCTGAACCAGCGTAAGTTCCAGGCACAGGGCATAAAGCTCAGCACGTTGCTTTGGCTGAGGCTGTCTCTCCTGGAAACTCCTGTCTGGAGGAAATGAGGGCAGCTGGTTTCTTTGTTTTTTGGAAGCCTAATAGATGCTTAAAATGCTACAAATCAGTCTGCGGACACAGCTTGACCATGGGCTGCCAGGTTTGGATGATATGGAGGAGAGGGAGAGAAACTTGCATCCACCTTTTGGATCACCCTTCCAACACCTTCCTCCTCCTGAGCATCTTTCTGCCCAGATTTTCCAAGACATTAGAGGTGGAGCAACAAGGTGTATGATGCCAAAAGGAAGGCTTTCAGAGAAGCCTGGTTAAGAATTCCCTGGGCGTGTTACAGGCCAGGACAAAGAGGTTTAACTCCTCTAATTTAAACAGACTATGGGTACAAAGGACAGGAAAGAAGTATAATGGGAGTAGAAGGAAAAGGGACATATCAGGATTTTCCTACAAGCCCTAGGTCTCTTCAGGGGCACCAGCCAATGTGAATGCACCACACAGATAACTGCTGAGACGCAGCAAGCCAATGTGGATTGTTTTCCACCTCCCTCCATCCCAACAGAGCAGCACTGAGCAAAGACTGAAATGGGAACACCTGGCAAAACCTGCCATGAAAGCCCCTTCACCCTGGACAGCCCATCTGCGTGGGAAACTGCCCACAGAGCAGATCTCACTCTGGCTGCAAGCGTAATTAATCAGATCAGCAGCATCAAATTTGCCCCAGCTCCATCAGACCCCTCAGGCATGAAGAGTAAAAGCAACACGGCAAGTGTGAGCAGATGTAGAAGCTTTTCAGCCTCAGCTTGCAAACCTGGTGCTCCCTGGCTGGGGCAGTCCTGGTCCTGGGCAGCAGCAATCATGCTCTACTCCAGCCCTCCTCCCTCCTCCTGCAAACGAATTGCCCTGCGTTTGCCGTCACTGCGCACTGCTGACATCAAGAAGCTGATGTTACCGAGCAGTTGGCTAGAGGCAAGAAAAAAAATCCCTATGCTGTTGCCAACTCCTATTTTCTGACACTTGATCCCATATTTTAGGGATGCGCTGCACTCCCTGGAAGGCCAATCGCTCAACAATCAGAAAGAGCAGCAAGGGAAGGATATGGGCTGTGAATGGCCTTGGGACAGACGTGGCTGTGACTGCGGCAGCTGCAGGCACGTTCTGCAACGCCAGCTCACGCTAGGCGAGCGCGTCAGCCAGCAGCCCACGGGCTGGCGGGGGAGCCCAGCTCACACACAGAGCCAGGGCAGGGCTCCAGCCATGGGTCGGGCCACCCCACTGTCCCACAGAGAGACAGAAGGGAGGGGAAAAAGGAAAATGAACCAAAGGTGCAAAGCTATCAGCACAGTTGGGCTCTTGAGAGGATGCCCGTGGCCTGCTGCAGGGCTGGGAGCAAACCTGGGCTCTCCAGACCCCACAGCCCAGTTCTGCAATCCCAGGGCTTTTGGGAGGATGCCTTCACATCCACACTTAGTCCGTAGCGACTTTGCAGCCAGGGCAGTGCCTCTCTGCAGGCAGAGCTCACCAGACCCGGAAAAAGAAAGGCACCAGGCACCGAAATAACCAGGCTGTCCCAAAGGGGAGGCCTTCCCTCCACCACGTGAGGACTGGTTAGTCCACACTCCACTCCTCCCGCTGCAGCTGGCCATGTAATTTCAGTTCCATACCCATGCTCTAGAAGAGCAGACAATGGTGCATGCGAGGTGTTTGGCCCAGCAGGTCCCCTCTCCAGCACAGTGGGTCCCCTCTTCCTGGAGAGAGATGCACCGCTAACCTTTACCACCTCACCTCCACGCAGACCCAGCTGCATGCGGCCAGGCACGCTCTGCTCTCCCCTCTTAACAGGATCACTCCCATACATATGCCTGGGAGCAACACCATCAGCTCAGTAATCTTCCTAAATACAGCAGTTACCAGGTGACTGGGAAAAAAATCTCTTTTACTGCTGATGCTGCTAATGGAAAATTTCTCCCCTTTCGCTGCTGCTTTCAAAGCCAGTCGCGGTTTCATACAGACTTTGTCTCGCACGGAGACGGGAGAGGTGGAAGCAGAGGGAGGGGTGCAAGACTGGTGGGGAACAGATAATGAGAAACAGAGGGGAACTCGTACTTCTTTCTTTCTCCACACCAGGCAAAAAAATCTGGCTCCAAATCTTATCTGCCCCATCTTCTTGCAGAGTCACAGCCCAACCTTCTCCTGCAAGGAATCCCTCCTTTGGCCCTGGACCGCAGCAGGGCAAGCACACCAGATGCATCCAAGAGCAGAGCTTCTTGAGAAGAGAGACGCCCAAAGGGATCGATGGGCCAAAATCATTTATTTCATGATTTTTTTTTCCCAGGGGACACCCAGAAAGCTTCACCCAGGCAGTGCAGATGCAGGCAGCCAAGATCACTGCTTGTCCCCTCAGCATGCCATCCTGCTTCTTCAATACCATTAAGTGTCTCCATGCTGTCTGGACACTGGAAACCTTAACCACATTAGCTGAGACCCGAGCAATAGCACAAACATTCAATTCTTTTAAGTGGCACCATTTCTTAAGCTGGTTATGCACAAGAAGCATCTCTGCCCGATGCTGTCACCCACTCAGGTAGTGAGGGGACGGGACTGGGGAGCATCAAGGGAAGAGGAGGAGCAG
>VWPV01004175.1:0-16590 GCA_013389885.1 Geococcyx californianus
TGGGACCATGTCCTCTTGTTCTGGACAAACAAAAGGGGAAATTCTCTCTTGATAAACAGAAGGGGCAGATAAAGTGTAGTTACTTTTTATTATATTTTATGCCATTCTTTAAAGTGTGGTATTTGGTGTTGCTGTCTTTAAGTGAGAGATTAACATCGACCAAGGGCTGGACATGAGATCTGTTTCCCTTTGTGGTCTCAATTAAATCAATAGCATGCACCATAAACCCAAAGGTTTGCCGAGATATCTTAATATATATTAGAAGCTACATTGCATCTGTACTATACCTTTATCTACTTTTATCTACTATATAAATACTTCTATCTATACAAATCTTTAATAAGACTTTTCATCCTCAGCACTGAACGTTGGTTTGCTGAGAACCGTTTCGCTCCCTGGCTTTTGAGTGCAGTCCGGTGCTGAAAGGGAAAGCAACTGAATATTTTCCAACTTCGTAATGCAATTATTCTATTATAAAGTAGGAATGTATCAGCTACATTCTTGCTGGAGCTGGACATGAGGCTTTATTTAACAGAAAAAGAAAGTAGCATGACCTTTATAGATGAAAAGATTTTCCATTAGTCAGGTATAATATACTGTTATCTGTCAGAGGTTTATCTGAGATTCTACAGTACCGCAGAAAAAATGACCAATATTAAAGTTCCCAAAGAAAGACTAAACACTCTATAGATTACTGCTCTTCAACCTTAATGTAAAGCTCAGGGATAAAAGGAGCAGAAATACTACTGAAAACAATAGCTACGGTGCTGAAGAGGGATTGAACTGAAAGTTGGGTAATTCTTATTTTCATGCTGCCACTTCTCTGCTAAGCTTCTGCAGGTGAACGATTTCAACTCAATTTTTCTGGTTGAGCTCACTCTGTCACTCCATGATCTTGCTATCAGTCATGGTCTCTCAAAACCCCCAGCAAAACACGAAAAACATGCGAAGCAAAGAATCTAATCAGTTACAAGTATTCCAATGATTTTTCAGAATTATTAATGTAAAACCGCTCTGCCCAGCAGTTATAAAGTGTCTGTTCAGGTTGCAATCTGGTGAAGTGGTAGTGGATGCTTTCAGGGTTTGGATGAAATCATCTGTTCAGTCAAAGATAGCTGTCTAATCCAACTGAATTGCATTCAAAGACTTAGGACTAGCCCAAATAAGGCCAAAGGGGTTGGGAACACAATACTGAAATTAACTCAGATCTACAGTAATAAATCATACAGAATTCCACAATAAAATTATTAAGGGGGGAAGTATTTCAGTAATGCAGGAGACGTAGTTCATGCTATTACCCCACTTAATGTTAATGTACTTTAATAGCTCTAATGGCTCAGCATAAACCACATACTGTGTTAGAGCTACATCTGTAGGGTGGTGCCATTTGTGCTAACCTCAAATCTATATTAAATTAAACAGGGCAATAAGGATAAATGTGGTCATGCTACAAGTTTTTTTGCTTTTGGCTTGTTCTGTGAGAGGTAAATTTTTGACTAACTAGCACATTTGCTATGATTAGAAGAAATATTCTTTAGCAGTTTACAGAGAATTTACTCTGTGATGGATTAATATTTTTCTATGTCACCCTTTTGTTAACAATGTGAGGTAGGGTCATAGGTTGGACTTGATGATCTCAAAGGTCTTTTCCAACTTTATGATACTGTGATACTGTATGACTGTGCCATTTATTGTTTAAGATGCTGAAAATTCTATCAGCTGCTGAATGCATCCATTAGTGTATAAGAATATAAAATACAAAATATAAATAAAAAGATAAGCAGAATCTTAAGGAAATGTTTAGCTGGGGATTCCCAGGAACTATGAGTGCAACATAAAGAGGAATACTAAGTGCCCACCTTGCTCTTAAATGCTTTCTTGAGCATCTGTGGACCATTTAGTTCAGAAAAATTATTTTCATGATACACTTTCAGTCCTTCCATTGCAAATACATCTTATGCTTGGTCTTCCTTGTTCACCTCCCTCTCTCCCACATTTTTAATGTTTTAGGATTCTTGAATACAAACACTGCACTTTTTGACATCAAAGAAAATATCGACACAGGCTTTGATGAGAACAGTACTGGCAAGATGTAAATATATAAAGAAGATGTATTGCTTTGAGATTCTTGAAGATGAAAGACTTAATACTTTTTAAATTAAAATAATGTAGACCCTTAGTGACATTACTGCTCAATTTATTATTCCCTTTCAGTAGTTTTAACTATGTGAACTTCAAAACAGGCAAGGCAAGAGAAAGGGTAAACAATTGCTAAATATCCAGATGAAGGAAAAAAATGTCGCTGTTTTATTGTGCCATTGGTCAATGAAACTGTTTTTTAAGAAGGCTAGAGAGATATATATCATATAGATTGCAATACATTTAGCACTTATGGGTAATAAGGTTGGTATATAAACCATATCCTGCATCAAATTATTGCACAAGAAACACACAATGCATGAGAAATGACAATACTTATTGATTCATACTCTACAGCATCAATATTAGTAACGTCTTGAGTTTAAGACTCCGAACGACAGCTTCCATTCTTCCAATAGCTGTAAAAAATAACACACTTTTCCTATAATTTTCTATTCACATTATCACAGTATCATAAGGTTGGAAAAGACCTCTGAGATCATCGAGTCCAACCTATGGCCCAACACCTACACCTACTCCTACTTGTCAGTTACACCAGGGCACTAAGAGCCTCATCCAGTCTCTCCTTAAACCCCTCCAGGGACGGTGACTCCACCCCCTCCCCGGGCAGCACATTCCAATGGCCAATCACCCTCTCAGTGAAGAACTTCTTCCTAATGTCCAGCCTAAACCTCCCCTGGTGAAGCTTGAGACCGTGTCCTCTTGTTCTGTCACCGGTCACCTGAGAGAGCATTTTATAGAAGGTAAGAAGATTAACAAATTTATGTCTGAATGTTTAAATATTGCATTTCACTTGATCAGACGAACTATTTAGTGAATAACCAAATCAAACAGAAAAACTACGTTGGAATAAACTTGCTTGTGACTTCGTGTTCATCCTTTGGGTCACAGATGGAAGTACCCAAGACGTGAAATATGGCACTTGTATTTTTCATTAGCAAGCAATCCAAAAGGTAAAAACAAAGATATAAAACACATTTGAAAACTTGGCTCGAGATTTCCTCTGAATGGGTAAAGGCCTCTGTCATTGGAATTGCTGTTTATTTTGGAAACAGGCTGTCTGGATCTAATTAAAACCAGAACACAGTTGTATCACACATTTATTAGGTCATATAGTAACCATATGCAAATCTCCCACTGCTACAACAGGAATTTCCCATGCGCTCTCTAGCTGAAAGATCTTGGCTTGAACAAGAAAGTCCAATGAGAAAAGTCATATTTCCCTTCCACAAGACTTTCAAGAGTTTATTTAATGAAAACAAACCCAAACTCTGCCTGGGTCCCTGTAGTGTTTCTTTGGCTGTAGATCGTGGTCACTTGTATAAGTCCCTCTCTGAACCAAAACGTTAAAATCTTGGGTAGGAAATTAATAATGAGCAATAAGATGGCATAGGGCAAGATTACTCAAAGAGCAGATTACGGGCCGGATCAAGAATCAAAGGGAGAAGCTGCAGTCATGCATCTTCTTTCATTTCTACAGGAGAACTCGAACCGCTCCAACACGCACACACTGTTTCCTGGTGTGTGGAGGCAGCTGCAGCCCTCTGTTACAGTTCCAAGCCACCAAGGACCTTGATATGCCTGACTGACCTAATAGAATTAGAGCAAAATATTATTTCTGTTGAGTGGATTTTGATAAAAAGTATGTAGGTATCAATGAAGTTTCCCAAGTAAGCTGTTCTTGCTTAGAGGCCTGAGGGCTGATGATACGACGCTTGACTTCCCTTCACAGCTTTGCCACTGACCTGCTCCATGACCCTCTTTAGTGCCTCCTTTCTTTTCCTCCCACCCAGATGTCTGCTGAAATTGTAGATGTCTCAAGGGAGCAATTATCCTTTCCATGTGTTTTTACCAAGTAAACATTGGTTTAGGCTGCAGGCTCTCGTATGCTTCTGAGAAAATAATACCACCCCCCTCACACCCAAAATCCTACCACCACCAAAATGACCAGAAGCCACAACAGAAAAGATAAGATAAGCTATTCTGGAAAGAACTGTGTAGGTATTTTAATATGGATTTTGTGTGCCGTCTGCATTCTACAGCTGTTGGGATGGGAAAAGATCATAAATGTTTTTCTTGGCTCTAATAGCGTTTAGCATAGTATTCTGTTCTCTGATAAGTCATTTAAAAGCATTAATAAAATCATGTTGGAAATGCCTTCACTAGCATCTCCTTTATGTCTTCATCTCATCAGGGAGAGAAAGCCCTTGTCACTGAGAAGCTTTAACAAGGCTTGTCAGTTTTTTCATGTCTTTCTTTTCAGTGTCACTGTATTCCATTGCAGATACGGATAATTTAATAGCATGTCTTTCATACTGGGATGCATCAGATATTGTCTAGTGCTTCTGTTCTTAGACTAAAAGAAATTCCCTAAGTAGAACATACAGTTATTATGATCTTATATTTTATATAAGTATAGGGTAAAATTAAAGAGCTACCCACCTAGTCTAGGGCTTGGTTTTTTTTTTCTTTTTGTTGTTGCTTAGTGCAAGAAAAATAGACATGGCCCAAGGAGAAACCGGAAAGCAGAAGGACACTTAGAATTTCAAACTCTTGGTGGCGTGCTGTAAGTCACTAAGGTGGTACAGAACTTTCACCTAGATCACTCCCTCTGAACATACATATATACAGACAGACAGACACACATCATACACGATTGCCATCAGTCGCATGTGAGAAATTTGAAAGATAGTTTAAAAACCAGGAGAACTGACTTCCTGCCACCTCTAGATTGCTCTCTGAGGTATGTCCTGAAACAGGTGAGCTTTTAATCCAATCTTACGCTCTTTTTAGTTGATTGTTATCTGCATTAATAACTAATTGCTTTGGAATTCCATAAAATAAAGTCTGACAAAGAGTTACAATTCTTCCTCAGTAACAGTCTCCAATTATTCTTTACACACCTCTTTCTTCCCTTCCTTTTCTTGAATTTTTAAACCAAGCAATCCTTCCTTTCTTTCTTCCTCACATGTCTAACGATGTTCCTTGTTTCTGAACTTTTAAGACAGGCTACCAATAAAATGAAGGCAATATTTCAGATGTGTACTTCCTATTGATTTAATCTGACATTTTAAATATTCATCCTGTCCTTTAATCAACCTCATAATTCCCTTTTGAAGCAAAATTCTTGTTGAGCAAGTCATTTTATTACACTCCCTACAGAGCAAGCACGGTGTCCGTCTATCGAAGTGGTTTAAGCACTTACGACAACATTTAAAATATTCCTCGGTAGAGAGAGGATTAATTTTGCTTTTGCTCACGTCTAAGATGCTGGTACTTCTGTAAGTTATGACATTGAGACAGAATGGGATGAAAGCTCTTCACAAGGATAAGGCACTGTTGTAAGAGCATGGCTTTAGGTACTTTCAGCCTCACTACACTTCAAGCACGTGGCTTAGCATTACATGTTCATGAAACTATTTTTTTATTGCACTGTTTCAGAAGTTAAGTGGTAAAAAGATATACTCTGATCTTTTCTTTGAGGAGCTGTGATTCACCCGACATCCTGAAAAGTCTCTCCTTTTGACAAGAGAGCTTATTTTTGCGTACGAATCCTACCACGACCATCACAGAAGAAGTCGGTGCAGATCTGAGCAAGCTGTAAGAACGTGAAAAATAGTAGGTTAAAGGTTATGATGGGGAACACCAGAAGAGACAATGCATGTGGGCAAAATAAAACAGGAATATATAAAAATAGAGTCCCACCAGAGCAGGAAGCTTGGAGAGGCAGCCATCTCTGAGGCCATGCTGCATCTGTTCCTTTACACACATCTAATCTTCAGGTCTCAGAAAGAGATGTGTATAAAGAAATTTTTGCTTCAAAAAATGGAATGGGAAGGGGACATTTAATTGAGGTAAACTTGCCTAGATTGTGATCTGAAAGTGTTGCCAGAAGAACTTGACTTCAGTAAAACAGACCAAGAGTTCTTAATTATTTACCCAGAGGGCAATTAGTAAATATTTACCACTTAAAGTCTAATTAAAATAGAAGCAAGAGTACAGTTGAGTTAAGCAGCCTCTCTTGGAGGTCATTCCAGTGCTTTTTGGCAAAAGACATTCATTGGAATGCCTTGCAGATAAACAGATCTGAAAACTGACTCTAGCAGACGGGTTTTATTAGAGAATGTAAATCACTTCAGCCGTTCCTCATACGCCTTCCCCTCCAGAGCCTCCCCAGCCTCGTGGCCTCTTCTGGGCACTCTCCAGGAGTCTGATGTACTTTTATACTGTGGTGCCCAAACTGCACACAGGTGGGGCAGCACCAGTGCAGAGCAGAGCGGGACAGTCCCCTCCCTCGATGGGCTGGCAGTGCCGCGCTGGATGCACCCCAGGACACGGTTGCCCTCTTGTCCGCCAGGGCACTGTTGGCTCATGTTCAGCTTGCCGTCACCCAGAACCCCCAGGCCTCTCTCTGCAGGGTTTCTCTCCAGCCTCTCAGAGAGCTCCCCTCAGTTTGGTGTCATCGGCAAACTTTGTCAACAAACCTTCAAGTCCTTCATCCAGGTCATTTATGAAGACACTGAAGAGCGCTGGCCCCAGAATGGATCCCTGTGGGACCCCACTAGTGACTGGGCACCAGCTGGATGTGAGCCCACTCAATGTTCCTCTGTGAGCCCTGCCCATCCGCCAGTGGCACACCCATGGCATTCTGTGTTTATCCAGCTGTGTTCTGGACATTTTGTTCATGAGAATCCTGTGAGACACAGGATCAAAGGCTCTGCTGAAATCCAGGAGAATGACATGGACCCGTTTTCCCTGGTCGACAAGGCGGGTGACCCTGTCATAGAAGGATAATAAGTTTGTAAGGCAGGACCTTCCCTTTGTAAACCCATGCTGGCTGGGACCCATGGCTGCATTGTCCTTCAGATGTTTCTCAGTAACTCCCAGAATAATCTTTATGCTCCATAATCTCCCCATGCACTGAAGTGAGACCAACTGGTCTGGAGTTACCGGGGTCATCCTGCTGCCCTGCTTGAAACTGGGACAGCATTCAATAGCTTCCAGTCAGCTGGCACCTCTCCAGATTCTCAAGAGTGCTGAAAGATGCTCAGAGGGGTCTTCAGAAGTTTGGAATAGGATAGAGGTGGGCTTGATCCAAAATGTTCTTCTGGAGTCATTTCAAACACATGTGGAAATCAAATGAGAATGTGAGCTTACGCTACAAGGACATTAAGAGTGCAAACATGGAACATGTACACACACGTAACAAAAAGTCTGAATTTTAAAAATGCAGTACATTGGAGCAGTAATTTGCATGAATCTTCTGTCAGACTTTCCAGCCTCTTGGACCACAGCATTTGTTCTACAGCTGACTATGAGTACATCTGGATAGATTTATGCCTGCAGAAGTTTGCATTGAAAGGAGTGGGTTTGGTTGTGATATCAGTAAACCTGTTGAGACTTAGAGAGGAATGCATAAATCTGGATGAGTAAATGCAAAGGTTGAGTAACGTCTTGTTCTTTCCCCCCACCAGAAGTCTCATTGAAATTGAAATTTTGGAATTTTGCTTCAGTGAGAACTAAGGAAAATATGCCTTTGCTCATCTGAATAAATACCTTTAAAATTCTGCTTTGTTCTTCAAAAAGAAGTAGGACTTTAACTTCATTACAGAGGCACATCAGTTTCTTAGTAAAAAAGGCATATACTTCAGCAGTAGCACTCTGGCTTACCCTAACTAGCCTTTCTATTGGCTATTAAACTGCCTGTTTCATAAATTGCACTGGGATGGGAGAGGTTTATACAAGAAGCTAAGCACCAAAATCCTATTTGCTAGCTCATGATCTGTAAAAACAAATTGTAATGGGTTTTCCCAACTACTGAAATACAGTAGAAGCACAATTGGAAAAAAGCTGGTGACTTAATGAAAGAAGCTGAGTGACCAGGAATGAGAAGCAGGCTTAAATTGTTCACACAGAAGTTGCTGAGTCCTTTAGGTATGTTCTTGGGTCACAAATAATGGTGGAAAAAACCTAACATTCTCTTGATCATCTTCATTGTTTTCACAAACGTGCTCAGATTTTTGATGCTATGGGCAACACAAGGGAGAGGTAAAGGTAGTCCCAATGAGAGCAATGGAGATAGCTGTCCCGTCACATATTTTTCTGTTAGATAGATTCATAGATTCTGCAGAGAACAGTCTGGGACATGGAGTTCCATGTAGCTTTGTTTTTTGCTTGGAATGCCATGATGTTGCACGTTACAGCAAGCACAGGTGCCATTTCAGTACAGCAGCACTTAAAATAACAATAGCCCATTTCCATATATTTCAAGAGGAGGAGAAACTATTGTTTATTGGAAGAATTCTAAGTAATTGGCAGCCTTCACCAATTCTCCAGCTGGCTAAGTGCTAATGTGTTATTAGCTGAATCTCTGAACGTTTCATGAGCATTATAAATAAGCACAGAGCAAATGGTTGTTGTTTATAATGGAAATATTAAAACTAACCTACATATATAACTATATAAACACACGCACGTGTGTACTCCAGTAAACATTCTCTGCATTTGATTACAGAGTTTATCTTGTATTGTGCTCTGAGCTATGTAATTGGGGATTTCAGATGAGAATTGATGTGAGACTGATAATGGAGTTGACATGCTGTGACTCTGACTTAAATACGTGAACCAAGCTGCCAATGGGGTTTCCTATGTGAAAGGAGAAACTCTCAATATTACATTGTGGTTTCTTTCTAGAAGCTTGAAAAAGTTGGATTGTGGTCAGCTAACAACAGTCTATTCATAAAGGCCCTCAAAAGAGCAGAATTATATCTGTGATGGAACCATCAGACTACAAGCGGCACAGATGAAATTAGGCTTTCAATTCTGAATAGGTACATTTAAGGCTGATTTTCCTTGAAATGGAGTTTTAAGAAAAGGTTAAACTAATTATGGCATGATAAAACTTCTTTGACCTGAAAAGTGTCAGTCTTCTTGGATAAGTTCTTCTTAGTTATAGTACGGTCACTTGAGCTTAACAAATGGGACACCAACAACTCGCTTCCAGCTTAAAAAGAGGGAGGCAAAAGATTTCCCTTTTCCCTACGTCAGGGCATTAAAAATCAGTTTCACAACAGTGATGGATTTCTTCCAAGAAATTCTTAGTAAATTAAAATATGTAATTGAATCCTATTGGGGTCTACGTAATGCTGGAGAGATTATTCAGATCAGGAGAAATTTAAGTTATTGCCACCATTCTTGCATTTCTTCTGTAACTGCACCGTGAATATTAAATCACTTACCTGGATTTAATCAAGCTTGCAGCTACAAAGGGACATTCTTCCTCTACACACACACACTTTTAGCCTTCCAAACTGATTTCCTTGAAGCCTGTGACTGTGATAGTCATGGACAATTTTGCTCTTGTCTGTTTAAACCTTTATATTGCCTTTGATATTTTCAAGATCTAGTAACTCTTGTTAATGAGATGGCAAGCTCTGTCACTTCAGGTTGGCCTTTATAAATTCACTCGTACAATATATATCGCTCCCATTCCCAAAGTTAAATAGTGGAGCTGTGACCTCAAGACTGTAATACGGTGGTAAGATGCATCTTATTTAACCTCAGCATATATTAGGTATCTAAATTTTACTCTGTTAATAGTCTGAACTCTCTCAAGGGTCAATGGACAGAAATTTACAGTGTCATCTATTCTACTTGGTTCGGGCACCCATCTTAAACTGGGAAGCATAATCACCTGGTCTTTATCCAGTTACTAAAGAGAACAACTCTCTGACTGGACACACCCTTAAAGATGTGTATCCTAAGATGTGCACACCTAAAGGTAGGTAGAGACAGTTGGAGATATGCGAGATTATCTATTTTCACTGTGAGCATCACATTTTAATACATGATTTTAATACGTGATATTGTATGTTTTAAAATGTGATGCAAACAGCATAAACCCAGCAAAAAATCTGAAACATGTAGACTGATCTTCATAAGATGTCTTGGTTCACATTAGTCTTCATTGCAGTAATTTTTCCTAAATGAAGAATTTCTTGTGGAAACACCCTTACGGGTATAGCCTAGATGTCATGGAAGCTCTTAAAGCCAGCATTACGTCAGCTCTCAGTTGTTTAGGCACCAGCTGGAATTCCCTGCACTCAGTAACACACATCAGTAATTAGGTGGCTAATTCAGAAAGAATTAAGAAGACAAAGGTAAGGGATTAAACTCCTTGTACAGTCACTGAGGAGAGGGAAATGCTTCTTTTGTTAAAATCTGCTTCCTTTTCTATGGAGTAATTACATATTTATTGGAGCAAGGGAGAACCTTAATAGCTTAGAAACCAGAGAGAGACTTCACCTGCAGGTGAAGTGTTACATTTCATGAAAAATGGAGCGTTTTTAATAATAGGGAAAGTGCTACCCTGAAAACACTTGACTCTGGCATCACAAAGCAATATGCTGTTTAGATTCAGTTCTCCAAATACAAGAACAAACTGGAGATTCAGTGTCATCTGGCCTGTGTTTCCATCTCTGGGGCTCAAGAAAAATTCTCTAACCATTAAATGCTTGGGCAGAATGAGAGGTATCTCCCTTAACCACAAGCAAAGATGAAGAATGTTCAGAATTTTCTTATCAGAGAAGGTTTACTCTGGCTTGGGCTACGTGCCAATACTCACAAAGCCTTCAGAAACAAGAGTTCTATTTAAAAGACACCAAAAGAACTGGAGGTCGTTCCTGGAACTGGTAGGTTGTATCATTTCAAGCAATTTAGTGGATTTTTAATTTTAGGTGAATTTTTAATTTTAGGGAAAGTTTAAATGCTTAAATAAAAATGTGTCTTATTTCAATAGTTGCCCAGTAAACAAAGCCTGTATTCGTACAGAATCAACATGAGGGATGAGTCACTGCTTCCAGGGAACACCCCTCTCATAGCTTTCCCACATTACTAAACATACAAAGAAACTCCCCTTTAAAATATTTCCCACCACCTGGGAAGGTTAAAATATCTTAGTAGTAATGGGAGGAGAAAAGCTGTAGGAGATATTTCAACACAATCCAGAAACACTCACTACCTTTCCCCCTGACCTCTTAAATATTTTCTGCATTTTCTAAGAACCACTCCCTTTATTGCACTATTATCCAACTTGTGGTAATTTCTTCTTTCTGCAGCATATTATCTGAGAAGCTCAAAGCACTCATGTCAATAAGGATAAGATCAAAGTCTCAACAAGAACTGTTCTCTCTTTATATGACACGAAACCAAATCCTATAATAGTTTGCTTAAAGCATTAGGCAAACATTTATAATATTGATATCAATAACACACCATCCGAGTTTTGTATTAAGTATTGAGTCATGGCTTGCTGAAATGAACGTATAGAGAAACAAAAAACGGTCAGATATAGAACTGAAACAAATGACTCGTAATAAAACCTTAATTTCCAGATTGCTTGTGTACAAGATAAAATATACTCAACTTTCTGCAAGTGATTGTGTCTTTTTTTGCCTTTTTTGAGGAGATGGAGGTGATTTTGCTTCAACTTAGTGTTCTCAGATGAGCTCCTAGGCTCATATTAGAAAAAAAGGTGAGTTTCCAAGGTTTATTACAAACATATTAATCTCAGATAAACCTCCAGGTGTTATTATGTAAGTATCATTTAGTTTATTTTTTACAAAAATAGATGAACGCTTGCAATGTTTGCTCATTGTTTTAACCCAGCAAATTGAATTGACCCAGCAGGATTCAGCTGAGCTCCATACAACATTATGACACTGGCAATATAATTAGTTATCTTAAGTTTAATCATCTAATGTCCCTTGTGATCTTCTGAAAAATGATACTTTAAAAGGAAAGGGAGTTATATCCTATTAGATCATGGGTCAAAAGGCCGGTACTGAGAAGAAGGTAGATCCCTGAGTGATTTCAGAGAGACATTTAAAACATTGGTAAATTAGAAAAATAATTTCTCTGAACATAGTAATTCTTGGATTTTGAAGGGAAACGTTACCCTGGTCATTCCAGCTGCATTTTGTAAAGAACAAACTCAGGGAGCATTTTAAGGGCAAAAACCATAGCACAGCTAGATCCCACATCTAAGCAACGAGAAGAACTCTACTATGTAGAACTTCAAGTAACTCGGTGATAACGGGAATTTAAACCCAAAGATGATCTATTGAGAATCTTATCTCTCCGAACAGGCCAACATTTTGGTTTGTAAGAATAGTCTAGAGTTTGAAGTATAGTATTCTTTCATGTTCATGGTTTTCAGATATATCAAGCTCATACAGGAAAAAACCCCCAATAATTCATCTCTCCAAAGAGTCAGGAACAGCTGAGTTGTGTGAGGGCTGGGTTTGTAAAAGAAGCAGAACAAAATGACTTGAATCGATGAAAGCCACATGGAAATTCTAAAGGAACTAGAGAAATGCCTCAAGTACAAGTATTAGGATAGTTACTCCTAAGCAAAATTACTTTTGTCAGGAGTTTTATTTCAAGCCAATCGCACCTGTTTCTCAAAGAATTAGCAAACACCAAAGTGATCTCAAAGCTTATCAATAGAATGGGGCATATGGAACATTTACCTTTCTTGACAGCTCATGCTGGCAGAAAATAGTAAACCTTTGTATAGACCCAAGATAGGGCTAATGCATCGCTTAGGTGAGTCATCTTGTATATTTTGTTGAAATGGCAAGAGTACACCCAGTGCCCTGGCTGGTTAGACATTAACCAGAAGTTAAATGCGTAATTAACTTCAACCTCTATTTGTGTTTAGTTCTGAAGAAATCACATTCCAATAAGTATCTGTTAATCTTTTGGTTTTTTTCTGCCGAGTAGACAGATCTGCTTCCTTTTACTCCAGTAGACACCCGAAGAAGGAAAGAGAGCACAGGAGCTGCCACACAGGTCAACCCAGCAGACTATTCACTTGTTTACATGGTGACTAACTCCTATTGCTTTATAGAAAAATTAGTACAAATAAAACTGCACCCAGAAAGTTGTCTGTTCTTAGGGCTGGTTTTCTTTCCTGTTTGCTTAAGAGGCAGAGGTTGGCATAGAAGGAAGACAAATCTCAAATATTTTGAAATTGCTTTCAAAACACTTTTTAGTAAAAATTACTATTACACATCCAAATATTTTCTGCCTGCACAACCATTGTTTTGAAACCCAAGATTTCAGATTGAGATTTTAAAGCATGCCATAGCCAAAATATGGGTAGGCCAATTCTAAAGAGATATTTGCTCCTCTAAGGAATTTAAATGGAGATCAAAGTGTCTAATCCTCTGAAATGATACCAGTTTCAGCTGAAAGCATTGTGTGTCTAACAGAAGGTGATTACAACTGGTTTATTTCCCAATCATGTTTTGTCTTTCTCCTTTCAGGATTTCCTCAGTTATTTAGCTGATTATTCCTATCAATATTTTTCAGTGCTCAGTGTCTTATGTGAAGTCTTCGGTCCTTGGGCAAAGGTACTTCTGAATGTAGAACACCAGGTATGAAGTTCACACAATCGACTGCTTCTGTCAATTGTGTCAATTGTGTCAATTCTCCTCTTTGCTCTGCTACTGCATAACCCCACATATCCATCAGGCCACCGGTGTGATCACAGTATCACAGTATCTCAAGGTTGGAAAAGACCTTTGAGATCATCAAGTCCAGCCCATGACCCAACACCAACTCATCATCTAAACCATCTTATCCGATCTCCTCTTAAACCCCTCCAGGGATGTTGACTCCACCCCCTCCCCGGGCAGCGCATTCCAATGGCCAATCACCCTCTTAGGGAAGAATTTTTTCCTAATATCAAGCCTAAATGTCCTCTGACGAATCTTGAGACGATGTAATGCACGCACCAAGAGCTAAAGTGAGGAAAGAGAGGAGAGTCTACTGTTCGGGTTGCAGCCCTTACCAGAAGTTACACTAAAAACTGGTGGTCTGTCTCCAAACAACAGTTTAGTTCTGTGGGCCTCACACTGCCAAGAGGGAAATTCCTCCTGCAGCATACGCCTTGGTGTGGGCAGCGTCTTAGGGTGTGAAGCAATGCTTCATTCAGTCATATCGTGGAAGGGGACAAAGGTATCTAAGACAACTTCTTTGGGAATATAATTTCACCCAGACCTCTGAAGAAAACCACACAGCCACCAAAATTATTATTTATTGTTGCTATCTAAAGTCATAATCTAGCTACGTCACTCAGCACGACAGAAGTTTTAAGCCCTTCAAATGTGTTCAAGCTCATTAACATTGCTGAGATGTGTTTATCTGGAAGAAACTCTATGTTGTGCTTTTTACAGTTCACTACTGTGATTTACTCTCAAAGAAAAGAATTTCTATGACCAGTGGCCATCATGGGAAAGTTGGAAATAATGGGTTTTTTCCCTGGCAAACAGAAGACAATTATACAATTTGAAAATAGCTGAGGTTTAGTCACTAAAGTTAACTCAAGGGTTCATGTTTTGCTGGAAACAACTACAGGAAGTACCCTTAGTGTAACTGGGGTCCAGTAGATGAGTTTCAATTGCTACATAAATGTCAGGAACAAGAAATGCAGATGGAAACCCAAGATAAACCAGGAATGCAAGATAAAAAACTCTTTTGCAATCTGTTGAGGTTCAACCATTTTACTTTTCCAGCGTAAACATCAAGTTACTGAAATTCAGGTGGAGTTAATAACGTTTAGGAAACCAAAAGGCAGCAATTGATCTATCATGATCTTTTTACTTAATTGTCATCAAAGAAAGATTGGAGGGGAAGGTTTCTTAAAAAGTTGTTCCAAAACTCTCAAGTTCGGAAAAAAATCCAAACATTAAGTTTTTCATATAATTATTAAATTAGAACAAAGAGATTCATATCATGAGACTTTCCAATATTTTTGGAAAACTTTTTCATTCTTAGGGTAGAAAGGTAAAATACCAAACCATCAAATTGTTCCATGTGTGCTGGAAATGGGGAAACGCTGTTTTGAGAGAGACAGTACTTACTCAACCTATAGATCTTCATCTTGTTATACTGTTTTTTTCATGCCTTAGACAAGCAGTACCTTTCCATGTGTTCTAATGCAACAAGGAATTACGCAACATGATTTTTCCTGGTATTTGCATTGTCACAAAAATTGCATCTTAATCACAGTGAAGGACGTTACCCAAATAGTTCTATAATTCTCTAAATGTAGCCACCTAAAAAATAGATATCTATTCTGCTTTAATTGTCTATACTCCCTCTGCAAGCAAGGAGTTAGGTTCTCTTGAAAATAATTCATTCCTTGCCAAGAGAAATAAGGAAGGGAAGTGGGCTGAATAACTGTCAATTCACCTTTACCTTCCTATCTTGACTATGCAGGAAGCCTAAACATCTAGTTCAGATGAATTCCTTGCTGCCAGATGGCTGATAGAAACCAGATACACCTCATGTGTTAGGACAATTGAAAGTATCACAATCTGAATTCACACTTTTTTACTCATGAAACTTTATAATTGAGCACGTGTGAAAGTGGTTCCCTGTTTCTGTTATTTTCTGTTTCCATCACTGCTTTCCCCACGCTCTTTTATTTTTGAAGAATTACGGCAGTCATCCACGGCCTTGAGAAGGAAACAAGCACAGTAACAGTTTTATATACGTATTTTTCTTTTATTCTTAGGCATGAGGGATAAATACTCTCCTAATAACTCCATTGTTATTCTTTGAAAGCGTTATTAGTTTCCAATTTAAACGTGCTTTTTAAAATGGATGACATGATCTCCCATATCTCTGGCAAAAATGTGCATCTAACGGCGGAGACAAACCCTTAAGAAAGCGACTGCTGCAAAAAAAAATGTGTAGTTTGGAATTTTCTAGTATTCATCTATGCTTATAGCCATAGGCAATGAGTGTGCGATAGGCTGCAGGTGAAAACACTTCACAGATTTTCTTAAGAGCTGCTCGACAGTTTCAGTTGCCCTTGATGTTTCAGTAGAACTCTAAAAGCTTGATGTCTTTCAGGGTTGAGCTGGTGGATAAGTCATCTTTCCTACACTGTGCCATGCAGTGGTGTTTGGCACAGCAGCTGGAACCATTGCAGCTCTGGTTATCTACACAGAATAAATTGTCAACACACACAGTTTGCCCATGGCCTCCAGAGTCACTCCAAGTCACACAAACCACCTCACAGGTGAGTGGCTCACAGATGCATGGTATTTATTCTCTACTGAATCACCAAGAAGAAAGATAAGAAACCTCCTAAGTGATATTTTTATGAAGTTATACAATCATAGAATTATAGAATCATAAGGCTGGAAGAGACCTCTGAGATCACCCAGTCCAGCCGTGCCTGTTTCCCCACTAAACCCTGTCCCTAAGGAACTCAGCCACCCGGCTTTTAAACCCCTCCGGGGATGGCGACTCCACCCCCTCCCTGGGCAGCTGTGCCAATCCCTGACCACTCTTTCAGTAAAGAAATTCTTCCCAGTGTCCAGTCTAACCCTCCCCTGGCACAACTTGTGCCCATTC